>JAGFMF010011726.1:1229206-1287100 GCA_019455555.1 Galemys pyrenaicus
AAGGAATAAGAACAACAACAACAATAATAATAACAATAAAGACACAACAAAAACCAAAAATGAAAAAACAAGGACAAACTGGGGACACTTGGTGGGGAGGGGAGAGGGGAAGGGTTGAGGGCAGATGGTAGCACGGGGGACTGATGTGATGGTGCACTGGTGAAATGGTGATGGGGAATCCATGGGGAACACAATTTATGTCAAATATATATAAATTTTTAAAAATGTAAAAAAAAATAAATGAAAAAATAAAATAAAATACACAAATCTACTGAAGATATAAAGAGCAGAAGAGGGAACAAACAACAAATTATGTGTGTGTGTGCACATGTGCATTCGTGTATTTTAGCACGCGTGCGCACACACACACTTCGTTGTTTGTTCCCTCTTCTGCTCTTTGTATCTTCAGTAGTTTGCTTGTATCTATGGTCTCTCCCATATTAATACAAATTCTTAATGCCCCTAGAAATAATTGACATCTACACAGGGCTACTGTTTTTATTCTAAAGAAGACATTTTTTTTTATTTTGTCAGATTCCCTGGCACTAATCATTTGTCACTCATGGCCGTGCTTGGTCAGTTCGTGGTTATGAGGTTGTTTGGGAGTTAGTGTTGGCTCTCAACTTTCAGAATTCCCTGGGTAAAATTCAAAACAGATCCCCAAAGGCAGGGAGCAAGAAGAGAAAGGAAGACCACTCCAGATGGATGGGTGGCTATTTTATTGAACCAGGGAACTTACATAGAGGGCTTGTCTTGTGCTACTGTAAGACAGGTTGTTCTCCACACCAACCCATCAGAACCTTGAGAATTTATATAGATGCCTTGATGGGGTGCTATATAGTCCAGACATATATAGTTCAGATAGTTTCAATAACACATTATTCATTCAAGACTGTGGTCTTAAAGTGTCTTCATGTTTGAGCACAGTAGCAGGACAGTACCTCCTTGTCCGAGCCCAACTTTTGGGTCAACCTGTGGAATACATACTCTAAATGATCTTCAACAGAGGGACTGCTAAGTACAACTGTTCTAGGGTAAGGGGTTGGCCAATGTTTACTGTAAAAACTGGTAGTAATTTTTTTTCAGCTTTATGCACCATAGTTTTGTGCAGTTTGGGGACTGCTCTACATTCCTGCTGGAAGGATATGAGGATGAAGGCAACCATAATAATGTGGAAACAAATGCTGTGACTGTATTCCAGTAATATTTTATTTATAATACCTCATTTTAAGTGCATTTTTACAAATTTAAGGGTTGTAACAATACTGCATCTAGCAAGCCTGTCAGCACAATTTTCCAACAGCACATGCTCATTTTGTGTCTGTCTGCATATTTTGATAATCCTCACAATATTTCAAATTTTTTTTATTATTGTTATCGCTTATGGTGATCTTGGTATCACTATTGTGATTGTTTTCATGGGCCACAAAACTCTCCCATATAAGACAACAAGTTTAACTCATAGATATGTGTGTCCTGTCTGTTCCCCAAATCAGCCATTCCTCTCTCTCTCTCCCTCTTCCCACACCCCACCTCCACCCCAGGTCTCCTTAGTCTCTGAAATACAACACATTAAAATTAGACTAATTACTAACCCTGTAACAGTTTCTAACTGTTCAAATGAAAGAAAAAGTCACATTTCTCTCATTTGAAATGAACAGCTAGAAATTACTAGTTATCATGAAAAAGGCACATTTTGAAAACTCAGATAAATGGAAAATTAGGTCTCTTGTGCCAAACAGCCAACTTGTAAAGGCAAAGGAAATGTTCTTCAAGGAAATGAAAAGTATTAAGTCTAGTGAACACAGGAGTGATAAGGAAGCATTGTTGCTGATATGGAGAAAGTTTTAGTGGTCTAGATAGAAGGTTAAACTGGCTACAACCTTAAAACCAAACTCTCATTCAGAGCAAGGTCCTAACTCTCTTTATTCTGTGTAAACCAAGAGAGGTGAGGGAGATGCAGAAGAAAATTTTGAAACTCGCAGAAGTTGGTTCCTTGAGCTTTAATGTTTGCTATATTGTTCTTGAATCAAATCTGTAATATTTATGAAGCATGTCTCTATAGGAGGTAGGTCACTATACACTATACTATATTTGTCCTATGCCACAGTTTGCCAAACCATGCAGTAGATAAAATAAAATCTGCACTGAATTCTTCCATCAGTGTTGCTTCTTGCAGGTCCAAGTGTCCAAGTTTTTATGCTATTTTATAAACTTTGGTTTTGGATGAATAATATTTTTTGACATTCCTCAAATTTAAGGTCCATTTTATTACTCTATTATAAATTCCAATTGCTTGTAGTTGATACAAAAGCAATCTATGAAACTAAATTAGCATGAAAGAAGTAATTTAAAAGAAATTTAATGTCATATCAAAAAGAAACATTTTCTACTTAATTGTTATAAGTTCAGTCCATGTTACCAAAAAAAAATGAGTATTTCACCTTTTATATACCTGCTGTTACTAAATATAAGCCATGTATTCCCAGTCTTTCCATCTGTGTGTAAACATGGATCAAGTCCAAAATTACTTAGAGAAATTCAAATAAAATAGAAGGCTTTTGGGTCTTGGCAATAATGCACCCCCTTACCCAAAGAGAAGGCAAGCAATGACTTCTTATATTCATATTAGCTATGTAAGGAATTACTCCAGTTTTTATATTCTGCCTGTGATTATCTATCATAAGATTTCAACACAGTATTAAATTTATACCTAGAGTTTGAAAATTACAAGTCCTGAAGGTTAACTCTAAGCAGAGTTGTGTTGTCCTCAGTAGAAAATGTCGTTCATTCTAATTATATAAAAAAAAAATACATGAGTGAAATAAAGTTCTTTGGGAAAACACAGAGTAGTGAAGTACTTTTTCCTAGATGTGTGAGAGTAGATGACTCTCTATTTTAAAGAAGGCATGGGACTTGAGATACCTGTTTTCCCTTCATCTTATCATGACTTCTTAGTATGCTCTTGTGAAACTACCTTAAAATTTTTCATTTCAGGTGATGATGTTGAAAGAGCATTAACTTTTACTGAGAGGTTTCAAAAAGCACTATTAAGTATTTATTTTTGTTTTTATTTTTTCCTTTATTTATATATAATTGACATCAATTGCTTTCTCATCATTACACAATAAAGAAAATAATCTTAAATTTTCAGCTATGAGTTTTCAATAATTATCATTTTTACTATGTCATTACATACATGTTTGGTTCAACTGGCATTTTTTTCCCACAGAAAAACTTTTGCAAGAAGAAAACAGTGTATTTGAGTCACATAGTGATATAATCCCCTATGATGGGGTAACAATTCCAAATATATTCACAGCATTGAAGTTGTATCCACAGAACATGCTTTATTCAAAATTCAAACTCCAAGTCTCTCGAGATTTCCATAGGTTTTTTTACATACTAAGTGAAAAAATATATACATATAGTTTTCATTTCATGAAATATTTATTCTGTGGCACAATGAAAAAATGGACAACTGAACAATGGTTAATTTCAAGGCTACATGGATTTTCTTTTGGCTGCAAATGATTGCTCTTTATGGGTTCATGGTTTCTGGGGAATTTGGCTGAGGTATGAGTTTTGTTTCTTGAAACTATTTATATACTCTTGATGCACACATGTGTGAAACATTATAAGAAGGCATCTCCTTTTAGTGTTGGGAACAAAGAAAATTTACTAGGCAAGTAGACCAGAGAAGTGGAAAGGAAACTAGTGTTCCTGTTGGTGAATTGTGAACTTTATAACCAGTCTGTGTTTGTCTGTTCTTCAGACACCTGGACATTTTGAGGAAGCTTCCCATCCCTCATGATCCAAAAACAATCATGTTTAGGCTACCATTTCTAATATGATCACAGCTCCAAGAGTTATGTCTATAAATGGGAGAAGTCTGAAGATGCATACCAATTTATATGCTGCACCGATTGTTCCCGACCCTGAGGTTGTTGCTCTTGTCGATGCCTGAGAAATAGTAAATTTGGAGCATCTTAGTTTTGTATAATCTACTGAAAGGATATAACATAACAAATATCAGGAAATGGAAGCAGTGGTTAAGTGCTCCGAGCATTTAAGAAAACGAGTTGTATAAATGCAAGGCATTAATATCATCATAATGGAAACACATTTCCTCACTCACCTTGATTTCCATGCCAACATCTGTCCTCCGAAAGGCTCATTTTATCTTTGACCATTTTGCATGGAGTCCTTGGCAGCCACCTGGTAAAACCTTTGGTACTGTACATGCTGTTTGTAAATACTTCATTATGAATCAGACCTTTCAGCTGTTAAATACAGAAAAATTAAGCATGAAAATAAAATGACACCCCAGTCCAAAAAATAACTAAAACAAATGTGAAAAATCTCAAGCCAGACTTCACAAATCAAGTAAGAATCAAATCCCCTATTCCATAACAGTGAAGTTTATTGGAAAGAGCAGTCTAGTTTTAGTTCAAACACGATTATTTATCTAAAATGAACACAATCACTAATCTATGAAAAGAAAGGTATCAGAGAATGGATATACATTTCCTCCCAATTTAATATAAGAAATACTTCCAAGTAATTCATACTGTACTATTTTTGATTAACCTACATTAAAAATTTGTCTAGAAAAGATATTACATTAGCTGATACAGTATAGGGAAACTGGAGAAATAATTTAAGTCTCTGTTCTATATACATATAAAACTTTCCAGCAAAAGAAAAAATAAAGTACTAGTTACTTGGTCAGTATACTACTAGTAAATAGGGCATTCCTTAATAGCTTTTAAAGGCAGATTAAATGAATTAACATGTTATTTATATCACAACCTCCTCTTAAGTACATTAATTTCTCAATTGTTTCTAAGCTAATTTCAACAAAGTTTGAGAACAGAAAACATAAATGTATCAATTTAAATGGAAAAAATAGCATCAACTAAGCCCCAATAGTCATTGCACGTTTTTTTCACTTTTTAAATTTTGTATTTAAGATGATATTTGACTAAAGACAATTGAATCTTATAATTTATCTCTCATCATTTTTCTTCTGTATTCTGTATCTAATCCTCTATCAAGCATAACCATCTTAAGGTTAATACACAGCAAGTCGAAAGAAAAAAACATTACTTAAGTCACATTATAACTAAGGTATATGGAACTGATCCACATTCTTCAGTATTATTTTCTATTGGGGGAAAAAGTACAAGTTTCATATGCGATCTGGATAAAAATGGCATCCTTATCCAGCACATTCGTTCATATACTTATTCATTACATAGTGAGCACTTGCTGGACATGGACAATGTACTAAAAACATTCTGTGTTCAGAAACTTTGTCTCATGTGTAAATATAGGAACAGATGGTTTTCTGAGACTCATTGGTTTGAGACTCTGAATACATCATAATTCATCAGAGGAAGAAACAATTCCTTAGAGATCTCTTTTAACCTAAATTAACTTTGTTGGTGTTGATTGGGTGGGGACACCACAGTTTCCAATTTCATAACTATGTTTTGTATGTGCATGTGTTTGATAACTTGATAGATGTATACTGTTATTTGAGACTCTCTCCACCAATCTGATTTAGCATCATATTCTCAATTATCTTTTTTACTAACAGCTGCAATAGTATCATAATTACATGGAATGGTTAGTACAAGCTGTCATGACATAAAGAACTCTGTTTCCATTGACTACTCATCCACAGTAAATAATTTTTTACTCTCGACTTAAAACAGTCAAAAGAGAAACCCAGTTTTTTGTACTAATGAATAAATTGACTGGATAAATGATTAATAGATTGGAGCATATTTGTGAAATAGAACAAAACCACAGATCTGCTGTCAGGATGAGAATTTAAACACATATCTATCTATTCCAGGGCCACAATCTACACATCATTTCTATATCATAATTGTAGAAGTTTAAGTTAAAATAAAGTATTGGATTTTAGGTAATTTCAAAGTTATATTTACTCAGCAAATGGGATATTTTTAGAAGTTACAAATGCCCAGCTTATGGAAATAAGTTGGAACCTGTGAAGTGGCAACTAGAACCACAACAATATTAATCATAATATGGTCACATAATCTTTTATATCTTACAGAAACATTTTTGAGCTCTATTTTATTTGATCCTCTTAACAAACCAGTGAGGTAAGTGGACTCTCCAGTAGAATCTTGCTTTATAAACCAGTGGTTCTCAAACTTTACTTTGAATCACCTGGCAAATTTAACCCCATGATTCAATAATCCAAAGATATTTCAGCGTGAATATCTGAAATCAGGACAATCAAAACTAGGACCATGACAAATTAGGATACACGATTGCCTCACTTACTACATAGATATTGAGTTGAAACTCTGAAAACATAGAGACTTCCATCAAAATGTTACATTTTTTCAGTTATATCTGAAAATGTTCTTTGAGGCACTTATTACAGAACCCCCCCCCCCACCGCCCCAACCCCTTCCATTTGGTAAAATTGTCTTCAGTTTACATTATTTTTTTTAAAAGTCTTAGCTGAAAACACTGCATTTATATAATAAGTTTGTTTACAACACTCGAAGACCCAGAACCAGATATAGTATAAACTTGATTTGTACTTTATGCAGAAAAAGTAGATGATAGAATCCCATCACAGGAAAACAAGTAAACTAGATTGTCACTTTAAGAGATTGCTTATGGAGGATTTATTTGTTAACTTGTTATGATTTCATTTTTATAGAAGCAGCTGTACTTGTTATCACACTCTGCCACATCATCAGTCATCCAGCTACTGCAGAGAAATCACCCCCCCGGCAGAACAGGACATTCATGAGTTTATATTACTGCCATAAATTCTTTGGCTGTACGTTTTTATACAAATAATCCCATGTTTCTTGTATACATTGCACCAATTGGTTAATAACATGATCTCTACCAGGGGATTTCTGGAATGTCCTATCTTTTAAGAACAATAGCCCAGAATACATTTTTATATACACTAAAAGTATTCTAAAGAAATTGAGCAATCAAAAAATATCTATATTATGAGAAAATATATTTCCTTTATTTTCCAAATTAAGCCAGTGAAGTCTTCCTTTTAGCTGGATGATATGAAAACAAGTATTTACAAAAGGACTGCTAAAAAGGCTAGTTGTGTCTAAAGAAATAGAAAAATATAGAGTAGCTTTTCAAATGAAAATCGTGAGTTCCTAACCATGGTACTCTTCTCACATTTCCTCCATTGCTTTTCAGAAATTAATAATCTCCAGAAATAATCCTAGAGTTTCCATTTTGCCAAACACTATGAAGTTGCCAAGGTTTCTGGCCATTGGTAAAGTTTTTTCTAGATAAAGTGGGAAAAGTGCTTAAGCACACCAAGTGATCCATCAACTAATTCTTAAATATACATTCCTGACTTTCTTTTACCTGTATTAATTCCGTGGGATTATTCCTGGGGATTCCATCTCTGAACTGAAACATTGAGAGTGTCTCAGATCTTATTGGTGAAGTTGATATCATCTGAGGAGCTAAAGGGATTTTTTTCAGAGGGAGCACAGATACAACATGACCTATATCAATCTAGATTTAGGTACCACATGGTTTGGAACTAGCATTTATGGTAATTCAAAGTGATCTGATTTAACATCATTATTCAAATCCAGTACTAATTTATCAATATAGAAAGTGTGATCAGTGAAACTGAAACTTCAAATTGCTCATATACTACTCTCAGTATTGGTTTTTTGTTTGTTTGTTTTCAAGTATGTTAAGCAATTTATACTTAGCTTTGAAGATTAGAGATTAAATTTAGTTTTGGAGATTGTAGATTAAGTTTTAGCTACATTAGCATTCTTAAATACTTTATCTGTTATTGAGATTAAATGTAAGCTCTCACCAATAATGGTCTCATCAAAATAGAAATAATGAATTATCAATTTTAGATTCAAACATATCCAATAGGATATGGGAAATGGCATACTTAGGATTTGTACATGCATACAATACTTAATATCTATCAGAGTATTAGTTGTGGTTATAGCTGAGCTGGAAATTTGGAGGATGAGAATAGTATCATTTGTATACTATTTGAATTTTAGAAGTAAGAGTTATAATTTTAAAATAAAAAAATTGAAAAGATTAAAAAGAAAAGATGGGTGAAAAATTATATCAATTCTCGATAATATCAAGAAAGATTTTTTCTCATTCAGAGTCACAAAATAATATGGTTGATTCTAAAATAAATGGGTAAAAAACATTTAAGATTGTGCAAAAACAATCAAAACCACAATGAATGATAGATCATTTCATTTGTGTAATATTTTAACAGTATAAATCCAGTTTAATGGATTATCAGTAATATAGAATAATATCTTAACTATGATGTAAATTCTAAAATTTAGTGACAACAAAAAAAATTATTATTTTTCTGCTTAAATATAGCATTTTTTCCACTTGTTACAAATAAGCCAAATAAGCATGATCTTTTGAATGGAATGATACATGTTTTGGAAACTGAAAGATTATGTCTTTCTAGATTTGAAATTTCAGAATTCATGAGCTTTGTACTATATATATGAAACATCTGGTAAATGAAATTATAAAAATCAAGTGAAAATACCTATGAACTCTAGCTTTCTACTGTTGTCTAAATCTATGCTGGACTCAAGGATGATGGAGTTGAATAATATTTTTTGGAGTGAGTATGATAAAGATAACTATAAGTGATACCATTTTAGAGTTATAATGAAAAGAAATTTCTGTGCAGCATTGGAACCATTTCAGGGGGATGATGCACTTACAACAAAGTAAGGGAGGCATAGATGGTACTGGTCTGTGTCACTCACTCAACTTTCCAAACTCAATGAACTTTATCATGCTTTTCATCATCTGACCACTGGTAAAAAAATTTTCTTGGAATAGTCTGTGTTTGTTTTTCAGGTGTTAATAATTGAGACCAGAATAAGGCTAATTAAAACATAAAATTGCTAGTGGGAAAAATTCAGGATATGAATGAGAAACAACATTGAACAAGGAACCAGGAGATACAGACTCTGGTTTCACTTTTGCCTCCTTGTAAACTTTTGTCTAATCACCTAATCTTTCTCATCTCAAAATATGAGCTAAAAATAGTGTTTTTAACAAATTAACTTTAAGTCTTCTGGTAGCCATATTCTCTGACTCCAGATACCTTGAAATTCTTCATACAATGACGTATGGATTCTTTTGGGTACCACATCCATCTTACAGCAGGCATCCTCCTCCTTTCCCTAGAAGTTCAGGTAATTCCTTTTTTCTTGTTTTTTAATCTGTAAATGAGCATAACTGGAATAATATAGTCAAATTTTCCCCAAATAATGATATTACTAGTAACTCTATTGTGATTAATCTAAATTATTAATACCAAACTAATTTATCTCAGGCAGTGGGGTAATATTTTCAATCTATGTGCAATTCCATGTAAATTTGATAGGTCATTCACTTTGACAGAATAGTAGTGCCACATTTTGAAGATCTGACATAGAAATGGAAGGGAACCCACTTCCAAAATTTAATTCCAAACTCAATCTTATTCTATAATCACCTCCAGGAAAAAAAATAGAGTATTCTGATTTCTGCTCTCTCTTAATTCTTACCTATAACATAACACTTATTCAGTTTTTTAGGAATCTCTGTATGTAGAGAAAATAAGAAGTGTTATGTCAATAAAGCAACTAATTCAGAGAATGCATTTGGACTATCACACAAGAGCTCTAGGATCTATAGATAACCTATTTATAATATGTGAAATTTTACTGTAAATCAAAGGAATGTGATTTATGATCAATTCATATTTATTCATTATTTCAACAAAGATTTACTGGCCACCACTAGTACCACTTCTTAGTGCTAGTTCAAAATGATAACAAAAAGCATATATCCATTGCTCTACATGTGCACACAATTGAAAAAAGAAGATAAATTATGTCATTATGTTAAATTTATCCAAGTCATGATGTGATAAATACCAGAAGATGAATTACAGTGGAAAACAATTCCTCAGCTATGATGATCACATAAATCTTCATTGGGAAAATACCCTCTTTTATTATATAAAGTCTTATTTCAGTAATTTATCATATTTCCCTCAGTAAAAGCATTTTTTTGTTGCTTGTGTTCTTTAAGTTGTGTTCTTTAAGTTGAGTCCTAACATTTATAAAGTAGGAATACATGTCATTATTGTAGTTATAGGTAAATTTAGGAATACTGGAATGATGATATGGTGGTGGAGATGGCAGAAGAGATTGTGTCTTTCCAATTCCTACATAAAAGCAGTCAGAATAATTAAATGGCAAACTATAAACATCTTTGCATGTCCACAGCAAAATTAGGTAACAAGGTTCCCATACAAACTCCAAAACTATCAAATACAAGCAGATAGTAATAACCTACCAAAACTCACAAGAACTTCATGATATCACTATCTGTATGGGAAATGGCAGAAAAATACCAAGTACATTATAATACTGAGGGAAATAGAACTACACAAAACTCTACTCATGGATTTCTTGATGAAATTAAATACAACCAAAAAACTTTATCACAAATTGTAACATCATATTGGAGAAAATATGTATTGGGGTTGGGTCAAGAACTTCCACACTAGAAAGTCAAGTTATAGATTAAATGAAAATTATATAACAGCATTATTTACTTAGAAATATAAAAATAAATATGAACTAAAATACTTAAAAGTAGGAATTAGATAGTACACAGTAACACGGAAGACTGCCATTTCCCCTATAGTTGTTATTAGTAATATTTTGTTTTCTGAACTTTATGTAACTTTGAGGAAAAAAATTAAATTTGTATTAATTGTATTGGCAGGAAAGTTAAAAAAAATTCCAATGGTCTAAGTGAAAATTGAGTATAAACTTTTGAAACTAATAGTTGACTGCATTTTAATATTAATATGAAAATATATGAAAACATCAGGGTGAATTTCAGTGAAATCCCAACTCTATCCAGAGAAAACAACACATGTTGCCTTCACCTTGAGCATTTTTGGCCCCATTTAATGTTCTGAAAATTGTAGTACTTATTATGAAAACAAAACTTAAGTACTTTTTGCTTAAAAAACGCTGCATTTGTTTTGATGAAATTTTCTGCCTGTGGAATATTTCTGAAACATATTGAAATTTTGAAATTAATTTTTAAAACTGGAGAAGCAATAACAGACATGAATTTACAAAGAAATGTCAAATTTGTTTTTCAGTCATCAAAAAGTTATAAACCTAAATCTTCATCTGATCAACAAGTAATTTCAGTGGTCATGCAATTAAAGAAATAACAAATTGTTAATTCCAGGTGCTTAAACATTAAAATTGAGAGATATTATAATTTTTTCAAAAGAGATTTTTAAGAATCAACAAAGTACCAAAACATAACACAAACAGTGAATAGTATTATTATTTGACCCAGGTTACATTAATACATTCTTGATATTTCCCTTAAAAAAATAATGTGTTTAAGTAAAATTAAAAAAAACAACTTTCATTCAGGACACATATTCTATTCCTCCCTTTCCACAACTTTTCTCAAGACACATTACAATAAAAATATCAAAAAAATCAAATGCAAAAAAAGAATTTGAAAACAAGAGAAAATAGTTATATTAAAAGGGATAACCAATAGAGTAATCAGTAAATTTTTCAGCAAAACCTTACAAACCCACAGAGAGAAAGAGGATAGAATCAAATAACTGGGAAAAAAAACTGCCAATCAATAATACGTTTCTTAGCAAAGCTGTCCTTGAATTTAAAAACTCCTCATTAAACTCAGGATTATATAAAGATGTCCATGTAAACTCTAAATTGTAATACTCCAAGAAGGAAATATTGAAAAATTTCTTCATGTTGATTTTAGCAATGATTTTTTTAATTTATTTGACACCAAAAGCAAAGTCGACAAAAGTAAAGAAAAGCAAATTAGATTACTTCAAACTAAAATGATTCTGTACTACTGAGGTAACAATGCACAGAATGGAAAAGCAACCTTTGAATTTGAGAAAATATTTGTAATCTGTGTATCCAAAAAAGGGTTAATTTTCAAAATATAGATGGAACTCTTTCAACTTAATAGCATAAAAATGAATAATTCAATTAAAAATAGACACAGGCATCAAATGGACATTTAAAAAAAACTCCTATAAATAGCCAACTTCTGTAAAAAGATAGTCAGCATCACTCAATGTTATAATTGTATAATTGTATATCCAAAATATATACAATGTATTTATTTAATCCAACTTCAATAAGGCTGGAAAAGATATACAAAAGATAAATATTTTTTCAACAACAAATTTCATATTTATTATGGGAAAACTTTTCATAAGATCTTTCATAATTTTGTCCAGATTTCTTGTAGTAGAATGATGATCTCATCATTTTTGATGTTGAAGATAAGGCCCTTTCTTGATTTTTTAATTTAACTATTTCATTAAATTTATTCCTTATTTTTCCTTTTTTATGCATTGCTTCATTTCATTAAGATCTCTTCTCATTTTTATAAGTCTTTCTTATATTTTCCCTGTTATATTTATTATTTTTTCTAATTTCTTGAAACACTTTATATGAGATGGAAATAGATCATTCATTTACTACTAAATTAATTTTTTTTTAGATCATATAGGTTTACAGCACTATGCATAATTTAGGGGATTAGGTTCACAACTTTTAAGCACATGAAAATATAAAACAACAATTAACAAACATAAAAAAGACATTGATAGCAAACAATAGTTGTGGGGGCTTTGACAACCCTACTTATATCAATGAACAGATCAAACAGAAAATTAAAACAACAGCTTCAAAAAAGGAATTATACCAGAATGTCTTAGTAGGCATTTATATGACATCACATCCCCCAAAACCTGAGTACACAATATTCTCAAGTGCACATGAAAGATTCTCCAGGAGAGACCACATGTTGCATCACAACACAATGTCAAAAATTCATGAAGGTTGAATTTATATTACGTATCTTTTCTGATCACAATGGTATCAAACTAGAAATTAACCACAAAAGAGTAGCAAAAATTCAAATATATGAAGTCAAAACTTGATTATGGTTGGAACAAGGAAATCAAAGGCAAAATTAAAAATACCTGGAAAAAAATGAAAATGAACACAAAAGCCATCAGAACTCAGGGAATTCAGCAAAAGCAGTATACAAAATAGGAAGTACATAGCAATACAGGCCTACATAGAGAAATAATAAACATTTAAAATAAATAATCTTACCTTACCCCATATGGAATTGGAAAAAAAACCAAACAAGTGAAATCAAAGTCCACTAGAAAGAAGGAAATAATACAAAGTGGCAATAAATGAAGTAGAATTATAAAAGACAGTTTTACAGATAGTGTTTTGGAAAATTTAAGAAAATAGACATGTTTTAGCTCGACTCACTAAGAAGAAAGGAAACAAATTCTCAACTATAGCACCAGAAATAAAACAGTAACAGTTACAACAGACATCTCAGAAATCCAGAGGGCTGTATGAGACTACTATGAACTTCTTTATCTCAATAAATTTGGTAAACTAGAAGAAATTAACAAATTTTTAGAAGCGTACAATCTTTCGAGACCTAAATTAAAAAAAAAATAGAAAACCTGAATGGAACAATTACAAGCAAGAAAATTAAACAATAAACAAAACCTCCCCTAAAAAAGCCCAGACCAGATAATTTATTAGTGAGTTTTACCAAATTTGAAAGATAGATTAATACCTATCCTTCTCAAACTCTTCCCAAAAACTGAGGACAAAAGATTCCTTCCAAATGCAATTTATAAAGCCAACAGTACTCTGATACCAAAGCAGACAATGGCATCAGTGGGAAGGAAGAGGGGGGTGAAAGAGAGAAAAAAGAAATAAATCTCCAGACTAATGTCCCTGATGAACAACATACCAAAATCTGCAGCAAAATCTTATCAAGCAAAATTCAACATATAGTAAAAAGGATTATACATAATGAGCAAATGGGACTTATTCCATGTATTCAAGGATGGCTCAATATTTGCAAATCAAACAAGGTAAGTTACCACATCAACAAAAGGAAAAATAAAAATCATGCTCTTATCAAAAGGTGCAAAAAAAATATGTGATAGTATTCAACATCTATTTATGATAAAAACTCTCTAGAAAATGGAATTATAAGAGATATACTTCAAATATTAAAGGTCATATTTGAAAAACCCATAGCTAACATCAAATTCAAAGGTAAAAATACTGAACACTTTCTAATATATGGTACCAGAAAAGGATGTCTGCTCTTACCACTACTATTCAACAAAGTATTGAAATCCTAGCTAGAGTAACTAGGTTAGAGATGGATAAAAGAGGAATAAAATTAAAAAGAAGTAAAACTATCACTAAATACTCTTCTAAAAAAAGTATTCAGCACAATAACTCAATATTGTAAAGTGACAGACTACAAAATTAGCAAAAATATATTGCATTTTTCTATAGAAACAATGAAATAGAGAAGAAAAATCAAGAAAACAACCTGATTTGCGATCTTATGAAAAAAAAATACCTAGCAATAAACTTAACAAAAGAAGCATTACAATGAAAATTATAAGACATTGGAATAAAAACAGACCAATTCTCAATAGAATTGAGAACCCAAAATTCATAAACTTACATAAAAGTTAATTCAGAACAAAGGAGTCAAGAGTATACAGTGGAGGAAGGAAATTGGTATTAGGAAATCAATATACAAAAAAAAAAGGAAACTAGACCACTATCTCATACCATACACAAAAATGAACTCATAATAGAGAAAAGACTTGGACATAAGCTCTGAAACCACAAAATACTTTGTAGAAAACTGTACAAGATTAACTTCACTATATTTTTGAATACTCAAATCCAACAGCAAGGCAAACAAAAGCAAAAACAAACTAATGGGCCTACATCAAACTAATAGGCATAGAAAAAAGTCTCTAAAATGAAAAGACACCTTGCTGAATATGAGAAAACACTTGTGCTTCCTATATCTAAGAAAGGTCTAATAGCTAAAATCCACAAAATATGCATGCAACTCAACAATAGGAAAACATATATATTAAATATATATGACTGAAGAGCTCATTAAAGACCTCTAGAGAAGACAAAGGTGACCAATAGACACACGGAAAAATGCTCATTAGGGGCCTCCCTGGTGGCGCAAGCGGTGAGCACCACACTGTGGGGCTTCTGCAGCCACTGCAGCACCAGTTAGATCCCAGGCCAGGGAGGGGACCCACATGGTGCAGCAGACCTCTCCTGCCTCGCCCGCTGCTCCCCTCAGCAGTGTATTTCAGTCCATCTGCCTGCTCTGCTTGCCACTCTGACTCTGGTGACTCCTCTAACCCTCTGCACTTCTGGTCTGTACCCCAGCTCTTATTTGCATAAATAAAATCTTTTTAAAAAAATGCTCATTACCACTTATCAGAAAAACAGATGCCAGGTGATCTCACTCATAAAGAAACAAAACAAAGGAACAGACAAAGCCAAAACAAAACAAACCCTTGAAATATGACTGCAGAACTGAGGCTATCAGATAAGATCAGTGGGGATTTAGGAGCAAAGGGGTAAAGTAGTCCAGTGGATGGTTGTGGAGGGCTACAGGTTCTTGGGTCACACGTGTGTGGTAACATAAGACTGAAGAGTTATGAACCTCTATCTCTAAACCATATAGTGTTATAAACCAAAGCTAACTTAATTAAAAAAATGCAATAAAAATATTTTAAAATATTGACTTCACTGTGCTATTCTTAACTATGCACAAGCTGGCTCTTTGGGAAATGATATGCATATTATTTGAGGGTTATTTTTATTTTGTGGCTTATCTGTTCATCTCCGAAGTATTCAGAGAAATTTCATGTGGATATAAATGCAAAATGATAACAGGAACAAATACAAGTCAGTGAAGATACTGAGAACTTTCTAGAAAAAAGGGATAAGTCCTAATTTCCACAAACCTTTACAAAAATCCTGCAAGAATCAACTTTCCATGCTAGAGTTTCTTAATTTTTTATTTTTTTACTACCTGTTCCCCACTTATACAAAAATGTTTCAATCCGTACAGATTACTAAATCAAGCATGATTTATATTTACAACTTTAGAGGTGCAGTTGACTATTCCAATGAGTGGGCCTACCAAATAATTTTTAGAGTCATCCAGCGTACTTAATTTGAAAAGTAGTTGAAAATGGCATGGTTTTGTGTAAGTTAATGATGTGAGAAATAGTCATTGCCTTCGGAGCTATTTCAACATTCAGAAAGTCTCTCCACTAGCAGAATTTCTAATACATTTCTTTTACTCCTTCCATGACATATTAATTTAGTTCCACCAAATAATTCAAGTTCAATTATACGCTGGTCAAGTGCCTGGATTCTTCCAAAAAGACTTTCTTAGAGTTTTTTGCCACTAGGGATGGTTGGGCAAATGTAGAAAAATCTTGTCAGTGGAAGTCTGAATTTTTTCTTTATTTAGTCTATGTACAAGGGGAAAGAAAATGGTTTCTGGGCAGTGTTATACAAATAGTGACCCTTCTAGGGTTGTGATGCTCAAGTTTATTTTCCCCCTTTTCTTTCATCCACTTGCTGAGTCAACAATTTCAAGGTTCTGGCAAGGAAAGCAATCCAGGAGCGTTTGTTGCCATAAATATATTTGCATTTCTTGTTGTGTCTGTTTCTAACAGGCAAGGAAAGGCTGAGTAAGTAAAGTGGAAAAGTGTGAAGAGTGTGCCACGAACTTCTGTATCCCTCAGTGTCTCTCTGTGTAGCACGTATCATAAAGAAAGAGGGCTTTCTGTTCATGTGTGTAGCAATGGAGTACAGTAAAATGTCTAATGCCGTAAGTACCCAGAGAACTTGGTGTCTACTACTATTACTGTTTCTTTATTCTTATTGCACTGTAGTTTCCTGATTTCTGCTATCAACTCATCTTTAAGATTCCTTCTAATTTATAAATTTTTGTTGGCTGAGGTTGACAAAGCTAGAAACCTAGGAATTTCAAACATTATCTGGTCAGTGTCTTCTAATGAATGTTATTCCAGATGTCTTCCTCAGTGATCTGAGAGGCTCAAACTGCTCCATCTAGTGGTCATGGGTTTTTCTGGTAACTGAATATATACAGATAACACAAGAATTTGGAAAAGAACAGGAGGACAATCTGCCTCTGTGTATTGTGACTCTTCGTGGGTAAAAGGCAGGAGTAGCGGAGCAGGATACTGGGAGGATGCAAATGATATGAGAATAAGAAGAACACCTCAAAATCATGATTACAACTGTGGCTCTGTAATAATCTTCACAAGAAAATTATCAAAGAACAGATTGAGTCTATATAAGATTGTCTGTTGGAGGCAAAAATCCAATGTGTGTGTGTGTGTTTGTGTGTGTGTCTGTGTCTGTGTGTATACATGTTTTCTCACATAAATCCTAATGTACTCAATGGATCATCAATTAAAGAAACATTATTTTCTTGAGGAATTTTTATTTTTAGTTCAGAAGTTCACTTTTTCACTTTGATCAATAAATTATTACCTTGGTAGATATATATATATATATATATGTACAGGGTATAATATGTCAGATGTCAGATGATATATAAGCATTAAATATTTCTAATTTCATTTAATTCTTACAACTCTCTTATAATCTTCAGTATAAATTTTTAAAAGGATAGCTTCAGAAAGATCAATTAAGTCATTAAAAGATCACATACTCATTAAAAATTGGAGCTGGATTGTTTTCCAGGTCATCTTTATTCTAGTACTTTTCACTATGTCATCCACCCTCTATCAGCACACAGTGTTACAAATATCTACTAAATCTGGACACTGATAAGTCTTTTATTTGTTTTTATTCTACTTATGGATAGTAAGTTAGCCTGCTTCTGTTTCAGGAATTTGGGCAAAGTCATGACACTCCTGGATCACAGACAGAGAAAAAAAAAAAAAGAATGTGTTACTC
Organism: Galemys pyrenaicus; assembly: GCA_019455555.1. NCBI lineage: Eukaryota > Metazoa > Chordata > Mammalia > Eulipotyphla > Talpidae > Galemys > Galemys pyrenaicus. Next base: position 1,247,173 of record JAGFMF010011726.1, read on the forward strand.
ATAGCATACCAAGCAACAAGGACATTAAAACATTTGCATTCATTTCCTGAACTAGTTTTCTTTCCCTGATGTATCTGTATGAGTGTTTAATTTTCTGAAATCACAAACTCAGCAGTTTAAAATAACACTCATCTGTTATACTACATCACATGTCTATAAGGGGAAAAGTCCAGAAAACTTATTGGTAGGTAGTCTGTTAAGATCACAAAAGACCAAAATCAAGGTGTCAGTGGTCCTGGCGCTTCTTTGGAAATTCTGAGGGCATTATGCTTCCAGGCACATTCAGAATAATGTTGGCAGAATTCAAAATTCAACCCATAATTATAGGATTGAGGCACTTGTTTCTTTGATGAAATTGCCGTGGTTGTTCTCAGTTTCTTGAAGTCACCTTTATTGTTTGGTATGTGGGATTCTATTTTCATAGTAAGTAATGGCAACTAAATATTTCTTTTTCTCCGAATCTCTTTGACTTCCCCTTTGCTTCTGTCTTCATAACAGCCTTTATTGTTTCTTCTTGTAAGTACTGATGAATACATAAGGTTCCCAGGTAATCCAGTATAACATTCCTATTTTATTATCAACTATTCTGTAACCTTACCTCTGCATATTCCTTTTGTCATGTAAGGCAACAGATTCACAAGAATGACATCTCTTCATATTCACAGATCCAGAAATTAAGGGTGGAATCTTCTTGGCATTGTAATTCTATCTCCTGTGGTTCCTCTTTCCCCAGATTCCGTGGACAATATGATATGGTCTAGATGGATGCTCACATGCAATGGGTTGGCATCTCGGTTGAGAAATTCTAATCTTGTGGAATCTACCAATTTCATAGCAAGCAGAGAATCAAACTGGCTTTTTTGTTTGTTTGTTTATTTGCTTGTTGAAGAGACATTACATCATCTCTCAAGGTTACATCTCTTAGTTGCATAAACTCAATCCCAAGACATAAGTAGTGAAGAGTGGCCAGACCATTGCACTACTGGATCTATTAGCAATAATCTTAAGACAAGAGATCCATAGAAGTTTGTCTCTTCTAATGAACTCCTGAAGTTCTTGAGGAATCCCAAATGACAAAAGAAACTTCAATCTCTGGTTGCCTAAATCATTCCCAATGAAGTAAAAAAAAAAAGAAAAAATCCTTAGGATCACATTTTCAGTGACAGTGAGAGAGTATCTTCTATGCATGTCAACAGAGAGTTTAGAATCAAAATAGGGCCTCCCTGGTGGTGCAAGGGGTTGAGCACCACATGGTGGGGCCTCAAAAGCCACTGCAGCATGAGCTCAATCCTCAGCCAGGGAGGGGACCCACAAGGCACAGCAGATCTATTCTGCCTTCTGTCTTCTTGTATGTTTAAAAAGCTTCAGGAGACAAACTAAATATCATATGCTCAGAATTTTAAATTCACCCCCAAAGCATGTATTATATGTACAGGGAAAAAAAATCAAAAACAGAAAACCCAAGCTTTGGGAAATAAGGCCCTTTTTCTAAGTATTCACCTGCAGAGTGGTGGTGGGTGGGAGTGGGGGGCTATTATAGTGGTTCCATGCCCTGGGGTGATTTCCCCAGACCATGCATTGAGGGCAGAGGCCCTGAGGACCACCTACCCAAGTATTCCTTTCTTTGATATCACAAAGCACTCAGTACCATATTGCGGTGTTTTTGCTTAGCTCTGTAATCATTATGGTGGTTAGACTTTTTTAAATGTTCATTTTTGTGCTTTCCAAAACAGATTCAGATTTGCAGTGGAAAATACATTTGTAAGAATATGTTGTTGCGTGTGTGCGTGTGTAACTTGTATTTGGGCTGGCCCCAGACCACCTGGGACACCTTCAGGGGTTCCAGTTATCCCAGAGCCACATGGTGAGATCCAGTGCAATACTTCATTAGGTTACTACCACCTCCCCTTTGTGATCCCCAAATAAAAATAAGACACTGTCTTTGCATTTTTTCAACTTATTCTCCTTTTGCTGTAAATAAAGTGAACCTTTGATACATGTTAGTGTCTTGGTTAATATTTGAAATGTGCTGCATAAAAAAATAATAAAAATATTGGCCTTTAACTTTAGGCAGAGGTAAATTAAAAAATGACTGTAAGGTTTTGAGAAAGCTGCCGCCTGTTTTTCTAACCCGGACACTGGAGTCTGCAAAATACAGACCACACCCTCAGGGCCTACCTCAGGTTTATAGAAGGCCTAGTGTGTGGTCAAGACCTCTAGACTCACAGTTAAAATCCCACACCAGGGCTGGGCTCAGGGACACCAATGGCTTTTCATCATTAAGCTGAACCCTCTTTTGGCACACTTCCCGAACAATCAAGTCTCTCAGGCCTGTACACCGAGGAAGGGCATCTAAGTGCCACAATTTTTTTTTTCAACACTCAAGGATTCTGATTTTTAAATAAATATTAATGTTCCAATTTCTATGCTATGGAAAGAGTAAGGAAAAGGCTTCAGAATTTGCCCACAAATTTCATGGTTAGAGAGAACTAACTACCTGACCAGCAGACAGAGAAGGCCAAAGGCACACCAAACCACACAGCAGAAGCTCAGTTTGCCAAAACTGTGGCTGAGTTGAAGTGGATTTGGCCCTAAATATATTAATTCCAGGCACTCGGTGGTCTGAAACAGAAAAGGCAAAAGTAAGCAAACTAATTGGTAAGAGGATAAGCTTTTTTCCCTTCTCATCCCTCTTTTGTAACTGTTTCACTCATATATGCCTCTGACTTTCTCACACAGTATGGAAGATGAGAGGCCAACAGGTGACAGCAGGCTCTGAGGTGCTTCCTCTCAGACTAGACACAGGACTTGTCTGGCAGAAGAATTTGAAAGTTCCAAGTATTCGTTAATCCCTAAGAAAAATCCTTGCTTTTTAACATAAGAAGTAATTTCTTTCCACTTACTTTTTTTCTTTTCTAAAACAAAACAGTATTATTCATAACAAGACTAAGCTCACATTCACTGACTAGCAACTTCTAGACAAGAAATGGAAGTTCTGACTGTATCAGAAGTTAATTCCTTGGCTTTTGAAAATATTGGACTTGATTTGTCTTCATCTGTTCACTTTATAGAAAGGAAAATGAAACTAGAACACAAACTATAAGTCAATTCCTGAGTATCCATGATGCTTTCATATTTCTGCCTTTACTTTTTTTTAAAAAATCATCCTGATTATTTTAAACATGGGAATTATTTTTCCTTTAAATAATTGCTTCTGAGACAAAAGGGCTCCCTCTAGCCACCAGCTTAAATAACACACATCTTGCGAAACAGCAAAATTTTCCTTAAACATGGGTTTATGTTTTTATAGTAGTAAAACTATGTTTCTGTGTATCAGTGGCAAGACCTCCGCAGAACTATTAAACTTCAAATTTATGGGATTGGATTTTTTGCTTTTTTTTACATTATTGTCAGGAAAATATTTCTAAAGAAGACAAATAATGAAAAGCAAGCAGTCGTAGGAATTCTTTCAAAGCAACAAATGGGAAATGTGTTTTACTATTTAAGGGAAGGCTCCTCTTTCTATATATTGGAGGGAAAAGCAAGATTGAAAAATAATTGTATTTTAAGCTCAGATCACATAAAAATTAATCAAGGGGGCCTCCCTGGTGGCGCAAGGGATTGAGCGCCGCACTGTGAGCTTCCGCAGCCACTGCAGCTTGAGTTCGATCCCCCACCAGGGAGGTGATCCACATGGTGCAGCAGACCTCTCCTGTCTTGCTTGCTGCTCCCCTCAGCAGTGTATTTCAGTCACTCTGCCTTTCTGTTCCCCATTCTATCTCTGGTGAATCCTCTCACCCCTCTGGCCTGTACCCCAACTGTTGTATGTATAAATACATAAAATATTTTTAAAAATTAATCTACATAGGATATACAGTACATTAAGTTTGTGGGAGTTCCTCTAAAAGGTGTGATCTTATTCCTCTAAATAACATACAGTGTTAGAAACCAATGTTGCCTTAATGTGGGAAGAAAAAGAAAAGCATGATAGGGAAAAAGAAAAGAAACCAGTAAAACTAGTATACCCTTTGTTCAAATGATGGTCTTAATTAGATTTTAAGTTAAAAAAATTTTAGAAAAAAAATTATATAAAAGAAAAAAAAACAAAAGGCAAAATTAGGAAATATTTTAGACTTCATGCTTCTCATTTTGAAACTGCTGTGGTTTAACCTAAAGTAGCATTTCTCTTCCTCATAGAGCTGAACTTGTATATTTATTCTTGTAAATTACGCCCACCTTTAAGTGTTAATGCAGGCATATGAGCAATACAAGTCTAAATGGTTTTGAAGTATTTTAAACGTGCCAAATCAGTAGGTTTTGAAAAATTCCCTGCCAAAGAGTAAGCCAGATTAGGGCTGGCACCTCCCACTCATACCAGCAGCTGACTTCACACTACTGGCTGGTTGAGGTCTCCTCATTGCCTCTGACACTGACTCCGGATGTTCTAATAACAAAAGAAAGCAGAACTGAGTCTGGAAATATGAGAGACATTGTGTATAAGTAAGCTAAAATTATGATAGGATGTGATATGACAAAATAAAAAAATCATGGGAGTGATAAAAATTAATTTTCAGTGTATCAAAAGGAAAACAGGAGTCATCTAAATAATTCCATTATAACAATTACTAGCAGCTGATAGCAACTGGAGCCTTGGTAGTAAAACTTGTTTTTTCAGGGGTGGAGGGTGGGAGGGAGGTAGACATACATAATTCAACCTTTCAATTGTTCAGATTGAATTCAAAGAGCACCCAGAAACTCTAGGTCCTTAACTATTCAGCTAGAACCATCCTGGACTTGGCACTTTTCCCCCCAGAGCTCACTAGTGCGTTCCCATTTATATTTTGTATGCACACAGTGTGCATGTGGAAATGATTATGGTATTCCCTGAAACACCATGGTTTTGAGATGATATATATTTCCCCCTTCTACCTCCCTGAGCAAACATTTCTATTTCTGTATCAGTGTCTTTATGAATGGTAATATACCACTTCTTGGCATGAAGTCCAATATTTCATGGATACTTTAGATTCCAAAGACCAACTGGACATTATTTGTGTACTTTCATGAAAATTACTTGTGTGTGGCTTCATTAAAACATTATGGGTTTCAAGCAATTATTCAGCCTTGGCTTTGATAATAAATACATACCATAATCAAGTAGCAAGAATTTCAAAAATTGTCTAGACTCTTTCATTGATCATAAAAATCAGTAAGTATCACTGCCTGCTTTTGTTCCTTTCTTATTGAATCCTATATAGTGAATACTAAGCCCATACAATGATTGGTGTACATCTTGCATCAATATCTGTAGATTCTAATTCTATTTTCCAATGATAGATATAAAGAATAGGGGAAGAGTTACCTGAACTAGCAGCTGACAGTTTTTTTTTCTCTTTATTGTTGATCTCTTTTTAAAGAATTCTTCTACTTTTTCCAAGAGGAAAACATGCCAAAAAATTCAGTGGGGTGCATGTTTGATTTTCCTTTCAAATATATATTTACAGTTTTCTATTACATTTATTTATATGTAGTTTTGTTAACATTGTAGAGTCTCCTCTTTGCATGTTCATTGTCTGCATCAGTAGTTGTCATGTCAGTAAGTCAACTGAAATTTAACTGGAACAAAAGTAGTTAGTAGTTTACCATTTCTGACTATAGTATGGAAGTCTGATGAACATGAATAATGTAAAAAACTGTTCACTTTTACAATATAACTTGGCCGATAGTCTTACTCTATCATGCTTGTTAACTAGTTACTATACTGCTCTTTGAAATTTGAGTTGTTCATACAACTATTAAGTACCTACTGTATTCTAGAAATTGCTTTAGGGACTAAGATATAGCAGTGGTTTTTATGGTGAAGTTTAAATTCTGATGTTTGAAATAATTGAAATACAGAAATTGTTACATTTTTTTCAATAGCTATAGATTCCAACAGTTGAGAGTTGCATCTGTGTAAGGAGCACAGATTCAGTCCAATCAAGAGAAGAGGGAAATCTTTTGCATGGAACATTCTTGCCAATTTCTGATCAAATAGTCAAGTATTTTATTACACATGTTCTCTTCACTCACTGAGCTATGTTGGTGGGAAAACTATTTTTATTTTGATTATTTGCCTAATAGTAAACACACAAAGTTACACAAAGCTTTGTCTTATTGTGAAAATGACAATTTATTTGTCCTTTTTCTATATCTGAAAAATAGGATAATTCTAATATCTTTAAATTTGCAGTCCCTAGAGACAAAAGTCTCAAAATTAATGGGTCTTTCTTCTTGTCTAGAATGAGGGTAGTCATTTATGAATTGCTACAATGTTTAATTTCCTTATTTATATCAGATTTTGGAGAAGAAAATCCATAATCCTTCATTGGAGTTTGTTGGGCAGAGGGAAGGCCTAGATTATAAAAGCTTTTTTTGAAACCTTTTTTTTTTTTTAAAAAGTTAATACAATTGAGTATTTCCCTTCTTTCCGGTTGACTAATTAATGTCTCAATTTCCCTTATTGTCAGTTGCTAGGTCTCCGTCTTAGTCACTTATCAGGTTAGTGGCGCATCTCAGAAAGTTCTAACATGTATTTGTTTCAAGAAACAGAGAACCCACAGTAAAGGAGAGATGCTATTAGTAGGATTATTAAAACCTAACCAAAACATCCCAGTGTGAAAAGGAGTATGTTAGTCACAGAAAGTTGGTAAAGGGGAGAGAAGAGACAGAAAAGCTACAATTTGCTAGCATTTGTTCATTTACTTTTTTTTTTTTTTTTGACTCCATACAGAGCAAAGTAGACTCAGGGGCATTTAATGTGTATACTTCTACGGAAAGGTGGCTGGAATTCACCGCACAAACGTGAAGGCACCCCTTTGATATTCCCTGTTGTAATGCACAGGACAAACTCTAGTGAAGTCCTTTGAAGGCTACTAAAAGTTGGACTCACTGCTGGAACACTTAACTTTTATGACCTTTTCTGAAGGCATGCCAAGAACTCTGTGAAACACTGTGTTGCTTCCTAAAAGAAACTGTCACATTGTATTAGAAACTCAGACAAAAATCCACTTTTACTCACAAGTTCTGGTGTGACTTAATTAAACTGAAAGATTTTTAAGAACAAAAATTCTTATTAGTACTTATAGTGAACTATATGTAAACTAAAAATATTCAGAAGTCTGTTTTCTAACTATTTTTGTTTAAAACAAAGAGCTTACGTTATATAAAATTCTAGATGTTAGTGGTGCATGTTACCTCATATTTGTAGTTGACGTGAACTCTAAATATAAGAAACTATTGATGAACATTTAACAATTCGTAGGCATTTTTTTAAAGATTAATTTATGCATACAAGAACTAGGGTACAGGCCAGATGTGTGTTGGGTGGGGTGAGACAGGGGTGGGGAACAGAACAGGAAGACTGACTGAAATACGCTGCTGAGGGGAGCTGAGGGGAGCAGCGGGCAAGGCAGAAGAGGTCTGCTGCACCAAGTGGGTCACCTTCCTGGCTGGGGATTGAACTTGTGCTGTAGTGGCTGTGGATGAAAGGTGCTTAACCCCTTGTGCTACTAGGGGAGGCTCTTTGTAGGCATTTTTTACAAGTACATATTTTAAAAATTAAATAAATCATTCAAGGAAAAACATTCTCAGAATGAGAATAAGAATTTACATTGTTATACAATTCATCCTTTAGCTTTTTGTTTTAATGAATTTTTAATGCATTTTAAAATGCACTACTGATGTCTACTTGGGATAATTCAACTTATGTCATTTCTTATATATAACTTCTTAAAACTTTGACAATTCAATTGTGTAGATAACTGTAATGATAATGATGGCAGTTAATATTTATATGCCAGGCACTAAGTTAAGACATTTGTAGGATTTAATCTGCTCATTATTCAAACAGTTCTAGGGATACCTGAGATATAATGAGATTATACAGTTTGCTTAAGATAATGCCACTGGTAAAAATGGGAACACAGGTTAAAAGGCAGTTTATATTCAGAATGCTTGTTTTAACAGTAAGCTAATGGGCATTGCTACTAATAAATGTTATATATCTCCTTTCACTTACATACTCATAAAAGTAAGTGATATTTGGACCTCCCTGGTGGCGCAGTGGGTTAAGTAACACATTATGAAGCAAACCACGGCCACTGCACCACGAGTTCGATCCCTGCTGCTGGCCAAGGAGGGGACCCACATGGTGCAGCAGACCTCTCCTGCTGTGTCCACTGCTCCCCTCAGCAGTGTACTTCTGTTGGTCTGCCTGTTCTGCTCCCCACTCTCTGTGGTGAATCCTCTCACCCCCCACACCTCTGGCCTGTACCCCAGTTCTTGTATACATAAATAAATAAATCTTTAAAAAAAAGTAAGTGATATTTGTAAATTTATAAATGATATATACATTTGTTTATATAAGTATAAAAATATTAAATTTATAAATATAAATTACATTTATTAAAGAAGACATTATGTCAGATATGTAAAATAACCTATCAAATTGGTTAATAAATTTATAAAATTGGTTAATAAATTTATAAAATTTATTGTGATAAATAATAACATATAACTACATATAAACATATATACATATCTATGTGCATTTTTTTAAGATTTATTTATTTATGAATACAAGAACTGGGGTATAGGCCAGAGGTGTGGAGGTAAGAAGATTCATCAGAGACAGAGTGTGGAGCAGAACAGGTGGATTTACTGAAATACACTGCTGAGGAGTGGGCGAGACAGGAGAGGTCTGCTGCACCGTATGGGTCACTTCCCTGACTAGGGATCAAACTCATGCTGCAGTGGCTGTTGATAATTTAATGATGCTTCAATTTAACCCCTTCTGCCACCAAGGAGGCCCTGTATGTACATCCTAAGGTATAAGTAAATATGTATGCTATTTACTATAAAGAGTGTTTATCTTGCCCCCAATAATAGAAAATTTTAAGAAGCTTGGTTTCATTTTGGACCATAGATAATATATCAAATATAGTGATTTACCAGACTTTTTTTTTTATCTGAACAATAACATTAAAGGAAATAAAATGAGACCATAAATAACAGCAAATTGATATCACTGTCATTAGAAAATCAGAAACAAATATGGATAAATAAATCCTCTCTCCTCCAGAATTTTTTTCCCTTCAGAATTTTTTAAGCAAATTATAAATTTTTAAAGAAAGGATAAATCAGTTGAATCACATCTAGAATGCACCATATTAAAGGCAAAGGAGTTAATCAGAGTTAAAATTTTAAGCATAAAACTTTTCCCTCTAAATAAGAAGAAAGGTGGAGATAAACAAACTAAAGACTTAAGAAGATACAATGGGAACAGCAGGACAAACTAGAGCAAGTGGGAAAAAGGATTAGTAAAGATAAAAGAGAACTGGAGGGGAAGAGGCCATCAAAGGAAATTCTCTGTTTCTCTCCCAGGGGGGTAATCTAAGGTGATCCAGAAGAGCACTGTATTCTCAGGATCCCATGTCTTGAGAAAAATAAATAAATACTTCTAGACACTGGAGACCCAAGATGACCATGACATAAGGGACACTGAGGAAACTCAAACCTATACAGTAAAAGGTAGGTGGGCAGAGGTACCTGGAGCCACATCTGGGACAGAAGGGTGGTAGGAGTCGCTAAAGTCAAACATGGATACTATATAATGATTAAGGAAACAAAACATCAGGAAACCATGTGATTCTTCATATATATTTGCTAAGTGATGGAGCATCAAAATATATAAGGTCACTATTATCAAATCTGAAGAGACATTGGTAGCAACACAACAGTGGCCACCACACTTTCACCAATGGACAGATTAAGCAGACAAACATAAACAAGGGAACAAGAGCCTTAGAAAAGAATCAGATACATAGTTAATAGGGGCCTTCCTGGTGGCGCAATGGGTTAAGCAAAGCACTATGGAAGCCAAACGCCACCGCAGCACAAGTTCGATCCTTGCTGCCGGCCAGGGAGGGGACACACTTGGTTAGGCAGACCTCTCCTGCCTCTCCCGCTGCTCCCCTCAGCACTGTCTTTCAGTAGATCCACCCGCTCTGCTCCTCACTCTCTTTGGTGACTCCTCTCACCCCTCACACCTCTGGTCTGTACACCAGTTCTTGTATGCATAAATAAATAAATCTTTAATATTAAAGATAGTTAATAGACATTTTAGGGCACTCTACCCCCAAAAAGCTGTAATATGTGGAGACTGAACAACATACTACTGAATGATTATTAGGTTAATGAGGAAATCAAAGAAAAAAATTTAAAAATACCCATGACAAATGAAAATGAACAGCAAAAGCACTACTAAAAGGGGAGCATATAAAAATCTGTAGAAAAAGGAAATAATAAAAATTAGAGCTGAAATAAATGAAATGGAAATAAAATTGACAGTAAAGAAGTTACTAAAACTAAAAGTTGGTTGTTTGAAAAAAATAAAAAGGACAAACACCAACTGGGCTCACACACAAAGAGAGAAAACACAAGTAAAGGAAATGAAAGAGGAGGTGTTACAGGAGCCATCTCAGAAATTCAGAGGATTATAAGAGATTACTATGAACATTTGCATGCCGGTAAGTTGAGTAACCTAGAAGAGATAGATAAAATCTTGTGGGGGTGGTTTACATGTCTTTGAAGCTGTTCCTGAAGTGATAGCAGAGAGAACTGGGCAGTGCAGTCACTGAAGTGTAGAGAATGATCCTCCTGCAGGAGAATGGCATTCATCATTTCAGTTTGCATACAATGATACCAAATGCTGAAGGGATCCACATCTTTCTATCAGACAGAGATGAAGTAACTGTTAATAAAGTGGCCAATGATAGTATTCCAGTGCATGGGGCATAGGACACCTAATTTCTTACTTTTGCCCTTGCAACAGACCAATATATGACATTTAAATTAAAAAAAAAAAAAAAGAAAGTAACTTCTGTTACTATAATAACTGCCAACTAGTTCAATTCAATCACTTACCCATGGTGGTAAGTTTCATAGCCAGTGGTAATACTGATAAGGGACTAATCTTTTCTGTCAGTCAACAAAAGAGACTTGCTGTATGACTTGAAGAATTGGGACTAGCTTTAGAAGTTTCTTAAACTGACAGTGATTTCGATACCTACCATTAGTTATAATTAATACAATTTTGATCCCACAATTTTTTATTTTTTTAATATTTATTTATTTATGCACACAAGAACTGGGGTACAGGCCAGAGGTTGGGGGGGGGGGCGGTGAGAGGATTGACTAGAGACAGAGCAGGGAGCAGAACAGGCAGATTGACCGAAACATACTGCTGAGGGGAGCAATGGGCGAGGCAGGAGAGGTCTGCTATGCCATGTGGGTCCCCTCCTTGGCCTGCGGCAGGGATCGAACTCATGCTGCAGTGACTGTGGTTTGCCTCACAGTACGTTGCTTAACCCACTGCGCCACCAGGGAGGCCCTGAACCCACAATTTTTAAACCTCACCAGTACTTATATTTATGTACTCAAGAAAGAGTTCCCTTTTTCACTTCCAATTTTACCTAAAGAGCCTAGAGATATGATTTATGAATAGATTTGTTGCAGGGCAACCCCAAAGGGAATTAGGATGGCCTGGGTGTGAGTCCTCACCTGTGCACTTAAAAAAAAATTTCAGAAGACCCAAGGGCAGAGCACACAAAAAAAATTTAGTAAAATTTTTATTTACAAGGAAATGTAATGTGGGACATGGCGGGGGGTTGGGGGAAGAGATAAAGAAAAGAAGAGAAAGAGAGAACGCAATTAATTTGTTACTATGTCCAACTATAACACTTCCTGAACTGGAACCCCAAGTGCATGCTGAGTGCAGGTAAAACCAAGCCCTCTGTAGGACCACATGTGTTCAACTTTATACCAAGTATGGCTGCTTAATTCCACCCTTAGTTCCCAGAAATAACCCCTTCAAGAAGTCAGGAGTCATGGCAGATCCATGAGATAAGAGGAGTTGCAGTCCTCAGCACCTGGGATATCTCTGGAATGGAGGTGGGGATGGAGTCTGTAAAACATCAGTGTGTGGCGTTCATTCAAGATACCCCCCACCCCCCAATACAGTTATTTTTTTTTTTCTTGTGTAGGGTGTTTTCTTATCTGTGGACACCACAAAAATAGTTCAATCTATCACACCTCCCAGGAGGTTAGTCCAGTCACCAAATATTTGGCAGGTCAAAATCAAATGGTACATTGATCAATTTGATCCATTAAGTGCTCCATTAAGTGATGAGCGGTACACCTGGACCTGAACAATGAAGCAAAATCTTTTCATTGTAAAAGTGAGGACATATGGGCCTCCCTGGTGGCGCAGTGGGTTGAGCAACGCACTATGAAGCAAACTGCAGTCATTGCAGGACGAGTTCGATCCCTGCCACTGGCCAGGGAGGTGACCCACATGGTACAGCAGACCTCTCCTGCCTCACCCACTGCTCCCCTCGGTAGTGTGTTTCAGTTGATCTGCCTGTTCTGTTTCCCACTGTCTCTGGTGAGTCCTCCCGCCTTCTGCACCTTTGGCCTGTACCCCAGCTCTTGTGTGCATAAATAAATAATCTTTTAAAAAAAAAGTGAGGACATATTTTTCTTCATATCGTTTTATATATTTGCATTGAGTGATAGGATGACAAAACAATATAGCAAAAGTAATACAATCAGTACACTCAATTAAAATAGGCAATAAAACACTTAAACATCCACAGCTAAGCCCTGATTGAAAATACAAAACTAACAAGATATAATTCAAAACAATAACAAAAATATAAAGTAACTAGGAATAACTTTTAAAAGATATGCATAGTTCTCTCCGAGGAAACTATAAGAAGACTAGAATGAATGTAAACAAGTTTCACTGATTGACAAATTTTACCAAGTTAAGACGTCAGTCTCCTCTTAAAACTAATCGACGTGTTTAGTTCAATGCCAATAAAAGTGCCAGCAGGAAGTTTTTTTAAGGGTGAGTATTTGAAAAGCTGGGAAGAAGTCATATAAAAGGTAGAATTAGATTAACTAGTTGGCTAAGAAAGTTGAGTGCAAACCAAGCATTGTCAGTTGTCCCAAAGGAAATCGAGGGCTATGTAAGGTGACTGTCACCATGTGCCAGTAGGTTCTTAACATGAATAGAACACATCCTCCAGGGCATGCAGTTCCTTGGTGGTGAAGGGTTGGAAATCTTCAGGGAGCTCTCTATTGTGGAGACAATCTGTGACAAATCATCAGAATACCCTGTCATGACTATTTTTTGTTTGTTTGTTTGTTTGACACATGGGGCCTCGATAACCTTTAGGTGGGTTTTTGGAACTACCTTTCAGCATCTGCACTTAGAAGAGTGGGGAAGGACAATCCTGGAAGGTAAATCAGTAGATGCAAAGAAACAGCAAGAGAAAGCTTAACTCTCTGTAGCTAGGGTTCATGATGCAAATAGTGAGATCTAAGGCTGAAAATGAAGATGGTTTCATTTAGGAAGGACTTTCTGCTAATCCAAGATAGACGATAGCTACATAGGTAGGTAAATAGGGAGATGGGTGGATGGATGGATGGACGGACAGACAGACAGACGGACAGACGGATGGATGCATGTATGCATGCATGTGGGGGTTATATAGATACACAATGTGTGAACAGAAACTTAACGTCCACAGCTTTATTTTACCAGCAACTTATCCTGTACCAGCCTTTAACAAAATTGTCACTTATTATTTTAGGTAAACTTTATTTCATCTGGAATAGAAACTCTATAGAGTATATTGATGTCATTTCACTAAGAGATTTTGAGGCTACACTGAAAGTGTGTTTACTGAGTTTATTTTAAAAACAATGTTTATATTTCAGACTTAGTACACGAAATGAGAGAAAAGCAAATGGAATTCATCTGTTAGTTCTTAAAGTACAAAATTAATCTTAAATATATTTAACTGTAGTCTTAGAAGTCAGCAGTATTTAAAAAGCCATAATAATTCTAATCTATATCTTTATATAAGTAAACAGGAATTACTGGATTTTTCTTCTAAAAGTATTGGTTAACACAGAAGCAGAGGCGCCTGAAACTTTTTTCCTACAAATTTCTCTTAATGGACATAAAGAGGAAAAAAAATCACTCAGGAAAACAGAGACACCTTTGGCCTTCCCTGGAAATAAATCACACTATATTCAAAATAACTTTCTATGACATAGATTTTATTTGTGCTCTTACGTATCAGACAGTAACATTAAGGACTGTCTGAATAATAAAAATCAGTCTCAATATAAATGAGAGGAATTTCTTTCTCTCCATTATTAATTATAGAAACGATCCTTGAATTTTTTGGACCCGCTGCTGAGTTGCTCAAATTGAGAAGTACAAAGTGAAGACCCTGCTGTGTGGGTAAACTGATGACTCACTTTTAATATCAGGTTGAGCCAGGAACTCAAACTCTGCCAAGTTAACTCCGCAGGGAGTCCCACTTCAACCCACTCACATTTCCTAATAACAGCGCTCTATGTCAACAGTGCCGAAATAAACTGAACTTCTCCTTGGCAGTTTGATTTGTAAATGAAGGTAACATGTAAAATAATGAATTACAATGATTTCTAGGAAAAAGATTTAAAGCAAGTTAAAAGGACTCCTATATTATAACAGCGGTTTGCAGTTGTATCCTAATGAAAATTAGGGTTGATTTTTAGTACACATTTGGCCCCCATTTTAGATGCAAAATTATTTCACCTGCAGGATAAGGAAAATAACTTTGCTGTTATTTATAAAATGAAGATGGTAGTAGGGAGGAGCAGTTAGAAATTTATGTTTTTAAAAATAGGAGTTTGAAAGAGGCTTAATTTATAAACCTGGGGCCAAAGAAGTTTCTTGTGATGGAGGCCATGCATTTCTGTGTTTTGACGTTGGGATTTAAGCTATCACACTGGTTAAGATTTTTATGACTCCTTTAGACATGTTTATTTGAAATCTTTCTGGCTTTGCTTGGTGAACTCTAGACATGCAAAAGTACCCCCAGGGCACACGCTCACCTCTGGCAGATTTGTTTCCCATTTTTCTCCTTTTAGAAGTCTTGCTCCGCCACCATTGCCACCCAGATCAAAAGCCCCATGTTTATTGTCCTGGCCACATGGTGGAAAATATATCTCTGGGTAAGCCTTGCATTTGGTTTCCTGCCTGGAAAGACAAAATACTTTCTGTTCAGACACAAAGATTGTCCTTAGAAGAGGCTTGTGTTTGCATATGAAGCTGCACTGCTTGCTGATGGCAAATCCAGCAGCATTTGAAATGGTAACAAATCACTGCCTTGGTTTTGTTTCTTTAATGTTCACTTCCCTCCCTACTCCACAACAGCCCTGGGCCCTTCGTGAAAATCATTAAAAAAAAAATCATCTGAAAGACTTCAGGACATATTGTGCTTCTTGGGACTAGAAAAGGCTGTTTTGAGTGCAAAGGGCTGGTAATTTGAAATGCTTTAACTGAGCGTTGAGAGGAGAGATGCATAGCAATCACACTTCCAGAGTTAGAATGCCCTCATGCTACTGCAGGTGTATGTTCTGGGAACTAAATAAGTAACCTCCAATTGACCAGCGCCAACGAGAATATCTCAGCAAGGGATGCAGTATTATTCAACAGTAGGATTTCAGTTATCAAGGTAGAAACAGACCTGTCTATCTAACCATAGATCAGCCATCTGTAGTTTTGCACTATACAATATGAAAGTGTTGCTTTTTCCAAGTAGGAATTCTATCTTATGGCCTGAACTTATATTTTCTACTCAGCTTTATAGCTCCTACCTAGAGTGAAACTTCAGAATTTTCTAAGTTTTAAGATTTTAAAATTTAAAAAAAAATAAAAGTTAAGAATGAACTCTGCTCCAGATCACTGCTCTTCAATTCCTGTGAAAAACATTTTAATAGAGTGGTTCATTTAAGTTTTCCCTTTCTTTCCTCCCTTTCCCCCTCTCCCCTACCCTCCCTCTTTCTTTCCCCTTTTTTCTTCTTTCTCTTGCTTTCCATCTTACCTCTTTTCTTCTTGCCATTAATTACTTTTCCAATCATAAACTTTTTTAATGTTAGTACAATTCTAAAACTACAGATATTAAAAACTATCATAATCATAATACCCACATATAAGTGATATTCATGATTTGGTCAATTCCCTAACTGTTTTAAATTTTTAATAGCTCCACTTTTACTAATGGGTAATAGAGTGCTTAACTTATCTCCTGGGAAGATGGCAAGTATTACTTTAATTTCACTGACTTAATGTTCCTTTTCATAGATTGATCTGACCTACATATGCTGCTGGGCTGTTTAATAGCAAAAACCATCATTTTAATGTCTCATATGTATATTTCCAGACCTCAGTTAAGGAAGGTGCTAATCTCTTTTTTTTTTTAAAATATATAACGTCAAAGATTTAGTGAGCATTATTTAGTTCCTGAAACCTTATACTCACAACTGATAAGGAGTTTCAGCATACTCCTTTTGTTTCATTTTGTTAATATTTATTTTATTCATTTATGCATACAAGGACTAAGGTTTAGGCCAGAGGTGTGGTGGGTAAGAGGATTTGCCAGAAACAGAGAGAGGAGCAGAACAAGTGGATTTACTGAAATACACTGCTGAGAGAAGCAGTGGGTGAGACAGGAGAGGTCTGCTGTGCCATGCGGGTCAGCCCCTTGGCTGGGGATCAAACTCATGCTGCAGTGACTGGTGATAGATAGCTTGGTAGCGCTGAGACTTTAACCTCTGTGCCACCAGAGAGGACCCTCAACACACCCCTTTTGAAAAGACAAAGAAAGGGGGAAAATCATTGTTAAGGTACAGATTGGCAGACTGATGAGTCAATGCTAATGGTGAATATGCTGCATTCATTTGCCACTTCCTCATAATAAGATGCACTCATTTTTTCAAGCATGTGTACTCCAAACAATTACTGTCTGTCCCGTGGTCTAATATTAATACAGAATAATATTTTAAGAACTATTAATCTAACATTCAATAATACACAGGCAATATGAAACCAAAGGATACCCAGGGACTCACGACATTTAGAATGTTTGTACATTCTAAAACAGGGTGCTGACATCCACCACAAAAAGACAAAACAGATTATTAGTGTGAAAGAACTTTAAGGAATAAATGTGCAGAAAGAGAAAAGAAGAAAGGACATTTTTCCCAGTAAATCATCCAAAATTACCCACACTTCTGTGGGAAATGGCTAGCCAAAAGGATCTGCCAGAGGCAGCACCGCTGAAACCTAAAAGCTTACCACAAGTCTAAGGCACCTTCTAGAAGGGAACATTAGGAAAGGAGTTCAGAAGCAAATTCCAGAAAGCTGGGACAAAAGGAGCAAATCAAAGTACAAACCATGGTAACGTTTACCTTTGTCAGCCTCCCATGTATAGCTCCTCGAGCCTACCTGCTTGTTACATATCTCACCTGGTCACCCAGATCTGCCCCCTCATCCTGTTCAGGAAGTCCAGTTTAGGTATGCTGGGGCTTGTGGTCCAAGGCATGTATATGGAAGTGGCATCTTCCGTAACAACATCAGCATAGTGTTTAAGTATTCTTGAGATCCCCCATAAAATAGGACAACCAGAACAGGAAAGTCAGTAAATGACAATGAACCAGAATCAATAAAATACTCTTGTACTCTTGTATCATTACTAGCACTGCAAGAAAAAGTAAAGTATAAATAGCTACTTACAATCCTTACAAAGTAAACACCAGTGGTATCCCGGAGACTCTAATATGGTATCGTTGAAAATAAGTACCAAGGGCATCACCTAAAAGCACCAATGTTATCCTGAAAACCCAAATTTAGAGCACTACCTAAAACTGGGAGGATATTTCTCAGGATTCAATTCAAAAGGAGTCAGAATATATTAACGGCTGACACTGCTAAAGCAATCTAGGTATTATACAGTCCAGATCTAACAAGATAAAGCATGTCACTGAGACAAAATAGAGATGATAGGGACAAAGGAAAGATAAGGTCAAGATAAAAGTATGTCTGTAGAAAGGAAAGCAGAGGAGACATATTGAAAAGTACCACATTATTATTACTTTGAAAAAATAATGCAAAAAAAAACCCTTTAGATCCTGCCGGTCCTCCTAAAAATACGAGAATGTATTTTAAATTACTTATAGAAAATTAATAAAATGATTTTTTGTTGTATCTTCTACATGTTTTTATAAAAAATGGAAAATAAGAGGCCTCCCTGGTGGCACAGCTGGTTGAGCGGGGGCACTGTGAAGCATCCACGGCACAGCCCCGAGAGTTTGATATTCAGTCAGGGAGGGGACCCACATAGCACAGCAGACCTCTCCTGCCTTGCCACTGCTCCCCTCAGTAGTGTGTTTCAGTCCGTCTGCCTGTTCTGCTCCCCACTCTGTCTCTGGTGAATCCTCTTACCTCCCGCAACTCTGGCCTATGCCCCAGCTCTTGTATGCAAATAAATAAATCTTAAAAAAATAAAAAAAGAACCAGGAAGAAAAAAATTAAAAAGAAAAAAAAAACAGTAGAATTAGGAAGAAAAGAAAAAATAAATTTAAAAATGAAGATAGACTAAACAAAAAAATAAACACATTGATAATTCTTTAATAAATTAAATGAGATAGACAAAAAAGAAAAAGAAAAAAATATGGAAATATATACAAAAGACAAAGAATTATATGAGCTTTTGAAAAATAAAAAAAAACTAATTTTTTTAAAATTTGAAAACACTTTCCTTTAAATAATGTATAAGTGTGCAAGTGTATTTTGGCATGACTTTTTTGTATCTAGGAAAATCAAATATGAATGGTAAAGCAAGAAATACTCTAGTAAAACAATTTTATTTTAAATAATAAAAAGAAGGATCATTTGGTCATCTAGGCAAAATGACACTATAACTTATAAAGAAAATAAGATTGTCATCAAACTTTTGGCAGCAATAATTTATACAAGAGAAAATTTTTCATTCCAAGGAAGAAAATCATGAACCATAGCTATTTTTATCCAACCAAACCTACCTTCAAGTATCCAGGCTATAAAAAAAAAATTTTTATGAACAAGCAAGAATTAAGAAGTTATTGCTCCCATTCGTATATCCTGAAAAACCTACTAAAGAAAACTTCATACAACCAAAAAACCTAGAGGACATAAAATAAGGGTGATCGTGAACATTAAATATATATCTTCCTGTAAATCAATGCCATATGATGGTTATTACATATATAACGTCTATAACATAGCTAAAACAGAACTATCAAAAATGGAGGGTGGAGAGAGGAACTTAAGAAAAGTTGAATAAACTTTCTGACTTTTTATAAGAATTACTGGTAGTAAAAGAATATTACTTAGCATAAGATCCTGGGAAAGGATGGAAAGATTAGAAAAGGTTATGAGTCAATTTTGCTCATAGTGTGGAATAAATAGGTGATAGCTTTAGAAAAAGTATTATAGAATGATGTCAGAAAGAAGACTACTAATGGAAGGGGAAAGGAAAAGAAAAAGTGATAGAGGAAGAGCTGGATGATGAGAAAGAGTGAAAGAGTAAATAAAATAGACCACACAATACAACACTACATATGTGTGGAGGCATGTATAATCAAATGTAATAAGGAACATAATAGAATTAAGTCTATATTGTCAATTACACTGACAAATATATATGGCTAACTGTTATTTAAAAGATAGTCATAGATTGTCCAAAAATCACTATTGAACACTATGCTTATATAAGAGATACAATAAAGCAGATATTAGAATGATTTAAAGTGAGAAGACAATAATATATGAAGCAACTAAATGAAATTAAGAGGGATCATGAAATTAATAACTGTGTATATAATTCAGTCCAGAATTAAATGATACAAACAATACTTTTAATTTCTAAGCTACAATGCAAGTGAAGAAAAAAATCAATTATTTAATATTTATATAGCAATAACCTCACAAAGTCCATAAAGTAGAAACAATACCTTCTCCACAATATATCTAGAGAAGCAGACGCAAACATTGAGAAAAGTTTTAACAAAAGTCACTCCTTCAAAGGCAGATCAAGTGAACCAGAAAAAGGTACTGAAGACCTAAACAACCTAAAAAAAGATCAATAAGATGATTATGATAGATAAATAGAAATCTGAACCCTATTAATAGAGAATACACCTTACACTTACAAAATAACTCAATATATTTGAAAATATAGAAATAACACAAATAGTATTTGGAGACTATTGATAAATCTACAAATTAATAATAGAAGATTTATGTATTTCTCCACCTAGACACAGAAGGAAACACACACTGTCAATTCTTTTTTTTTTTTTAAGATTTATTCATTTATGCATACAAGATGGGGTATAGCCAGAGTGTGGGAGGTGAGATGATTTACCAGAGACAGAGGGGGGAGCAGAACAGGCAGACTAACTGAAATACGCTGCTGAGGGGAGCAGTGGGAGAGGCAGGAGAGGTCTGCTGCGCCATGTGGGTCCCCTCCCTGGCCGGCAGCAGGGATCGAACTCGTGCTGCAGTGGCTGCGGTTTGCTTCTTACTGTGTTGCTTAACCCACTGCGCCACCAGAGAGGCCCCACACTATCAATTCTTAAAAGAGAACTTCAAAGTCAAAGAGAAGAACATTTGAAAAACAAAGGTGATGAAAATTGATGTAAGATTTTGAAGATACAGGTCATACAATTGTTCTTGAAAATTTTATTATTTTAGATAATTATATCAATAAAGCTGATGAAGAAAATGAAGCTTCCACTTCAAACTCCAGTAAAATAATGACTAATACATAGTAAAATCCAAGTATGTAATAAATTTTTACCATTAATTAGATAAAACAGAAATTAACAAGTTGGAAAATAAAAAACCAGTTAAATCAGGAAAACAAGGAAATAGAACAAATATTAACTAAACTAAGTAAAATTAAAGGAAAAAATACAAATTGCATAAAATTAGACACTGTAAAGGGAAGAGATTCATAAAAAAGAGAGTCATTTAAACAACAACAAAAAATTTTAAATGTGCAGAGGATCTCAATAGACACTTCTCCAAAGACATATATATTGCCATGATAAGATGTCTGTCATCTCTTATTATTAGGGAAACTCAAGTCCAACCAATGATGAGATATCACCTCACATGTGTGAGAATGACTATTATCCAAAAGGCAAGGCACAAAAATCTTATAAAAGATGAGGGGTAAAAGGAAGCCTTGTACACTGTTGGTGGGAATGAAAAGCTGCAAGAAGCTACCTCAAAAAAATTAAAAATAGAAACTCCTATGATTAATTTATCCCATTTCTGTATATTTTTACCCAAAGATACAAAGAGATGTATATGTCCCCATGTTATTGTGGCATTATTAACAATAGTCAAGAGTTGGAAATAGCTAAATACCCACCAACAGATGATTAGGTAAAGAAAAGTAGCATATATACACAAGGGAATATTACTCATCTGTGTTAAAAATAACAAAGTTCAAATCTTGCCATTTGCATAACAGAGTATCATGCTTGTGAAATAAGTGAGACAGAAAAAGACAAGTACTGTAAGACTTCACTTACATGTGGTAGATAATGAAGCAAACCAAAGAAATGAACTAAACAAAAATAGACATTTACACTCTTAAGTCCAATTAATGATCCCCAGAAGGGGGAACACGGGGTTTAATAAGGTAAAAGAGATCGATTGTATGGTGAAGGATAGATTTGGATGTTTAGTAGTGAGCTTAATGTAGTATGTACAGATTTTGACTTACAATAATGCACACCTGAAACGCATATGTAATAATAAATATTACTTTGATAAAAAAATAAGAAGAGATTCATTGCAGGAGGGTGCATTATGGAGGTTTTTCAACTAAGCATTGAAAGAATAGGCACACACATGTCAGTCCTTCAAGCAAGAAAGTTCAGGAAAGAAAGGAATCTTTGCAAATAGTCTTTATAGACAAAAATCTTTGAAGTAGCCAATACATATGACACAGAATGGAAGAGACTTAGACAATGAATAAACTTTAATATTCCATCCTTTTACAGGTGAGTGTTCAAGAATGTGGCATCAAGTTCTACTGAATACTTACTCTTCAAAGTCTGTTTTTATCTGGTTCTAACTTTATTAAATTAATTTCTACTTAATTTTTATTTTTACAGAGGCATGATGTGCTAATCAAACATACATTAACATTCAGATTCCCACTATTCTTGTTCATGTGATGATTTTTTTCTTTTAACTTTAACACAGTTCTCTTGAATTACCAAAATTAAATACACCTTCAAGGGGGACTATACTGTGGATGTGATGATAAAATCAGGGTTTTAGACTGTGAAATAGACCAGTCCGCTGGCAGAAAGTTGAGTGCCTACCAAGTGTCACGTTGTTCAGAGAGGTTCTGAGGGACATATCAAAGAACTAAGCAGACAAAATTCCTACCTCAGATTGTAGCTCAGATTCTAGTGGTAATTCATGGCCATCTGTAAGATATCTTCCTGACAGCTAGCTGGTCTTTCTTTTGTCCAGCTTGCTCGGATCTAATTAAAATATCTGCCTTTCCACTGAGTAACATCTATACCTAGATAAATTCAGGAGGAAGTATGCCATTTCTATCTCATTTTAATGAATATCTTATTAGCAGACATTTAAAGCATTTGGTGTCTCCAAAACTTTGCAGCTTTCTTGTTTCCAGGAAAGTCATCTCTCTATAGAAATAAATATTCAGATCTGAAAGCATTGTTAGGTTCTTCCTCTTCATCTCATTTAGTGATAACTTGGCTTCGTTATGCAATATTCATCCAAAAACTCATATTGGAATTTTGTACAAAGAGAAGAAAGCACAACCTTTAATGGAAAATATTTAGTTCTGGGAGGCCTCCCAGAACTGGTGGCACAAAGGGTTAGGCACTGCACTGTAGAGTTTCTGCACCCACTGCAGCACTAGATGCAACCCACATGGCCCAGCAGACCCCTCCTGCCTTGTCTACTGCTCCCCTCGGCAGTATATTTCAGTCAATCTGCTTGTTCTGCTCCCCACTCTGTCTCTGGTGAATCCTCTCACCCTCTGTCTCTGGCCTTTACCTCAGGTCTTGTATGCATAAATAAATAAAATATTTTAAAAAATTTAGTTCTGAGATTTTTATACACATGGAGGACCCTTTCTAAAATCAGGAGTATCAAAGACATGTGCCCATGGCTGGGATTTGTGAAGTATTAGTCTTTGAAATGCCATCAACAAGTAAATATCAAAAGTGTCTTCATTTCAGACCTCCACATGAGCACAAAATCCTTACACAAAGTCAGCAACTTTCTAATTATATTACATGATAGTTTAGAACCGACGGGCACTGATTAAACATTTTAAATAAAGTCTAAATTGGGTAATTGACCTCATGTATACCCATGTATTATGAAATAGTCCCAGAAAAGTGGCAACACTGTTTTGTTGTTATGTTTAGTCTCTGCTTTTTCTTTTTCCAATTCCTGCCTAATTTTTCCCCAAATGTTTTCTCCTGTCTCTTACATTCTTATTATCATCTAACGCAGGCCTTTATCATCTTCTCTAAATCACTGCAATCATTTCCCAACAAAGTTTTACTCAAATGACTGAGGATTGTTGAGATAAGGATAGAAATTGAGAGCAATCATTTAGAAATTATCATAGCATTTTGACTTTTTTTTTTTTATAATTTCCAGTATGTAATGATTGGATTTGTCTCTGATTTGTGCTTGTGGACCATTTCTAGTGTTGTGCTCTCTTATTGGTAGCTGTCTTGGGGCACAAGCTGAGTTCTAGCAACATGCACTATGACCACATATTGGTCTGTGGCCAATTAGATCACAAACAACTGAATAAATAAACAAACAACTTGTTCAAATAAGTTTGAAAAGAACTGACCTAACAGTTCTCTCTCTTCATCTTCTGTTCAAAATCTGTCTACCAGTCAGTACATAACAAAGAACACCCCTGTTCACTGATGTGAAAGATACTCTATTACCTTTTCTTCAACCTGTTCATTTCATTCTCACACACACACTGGAAACAACAAAAATGCTAAATAGTTCTTGTGCCATGGCAAAGTCATGTGCTGTTGACACTATTAAGTCTTTGCTTAAACTGTCTCCACTAGTATGAGACCTCAAAACTCTCAGGCTGGTTTATTATATCTGCTCTCTCTTTTTATAATTTCTCAGCATATATGCTTATTATTACATATGCCTCATTGGAACATCATTATTTATCTATCTCCCTCCGTCATGAGAAGGTGAACTCTTTCAGAGAGGTACTATGTCTTATTTATCTTTATTAAGTTCCTGGTTGTCAATCAAAATTCAATAAAACATCCTTAAGTTAACGAATGTTTAATTTATATTAGGCAAGAATCAAGATTCCTGTGTTTGAGCTTTACCTCTATAGTAAGCATAAACTTTCCCTTGGGTAAACTTGCAAGTTTAATTTTCTGTGCAGGAATGTATTCCAATGCAAAGACAAGGGATTGGACTCAATGATTTCTACTATGTCAATAAAATTTGAGGCTCTATAGTTTGAGAATTTTTATATGCTTTTAAGCTATAAAATATTTCATTCTTTCTTTAGACCTCACCTAATCCCTTGGACCTGCAGAATGATTTAACTAGTAGAGAAATCTTCAATTATTATTTATAGAAGTCTTTCAATCATATTAACTCTGCCTTTCAGTATCATTGTTTTCCCCTAAGAGTTCATCTTATACATACACTCAACTCAGTGTAATAATGAATTATTAATGAAATTCCTTTCCAAATGAACATTACAAGAATTTGGATAAGCTTGAAAAATATTGGGAACTTTACAATCCTTTTTGTTTTAAAAGCCACACAGGTAGTAAACCTATATTAGACTTTTAATAGAAATTCTAGCAGTTTGAGGAGCAGTGAAATATATACATATAAAATGAAAAGGCTTCCACATAGATATATAAAGTAATGTAAGTGATAGGCCAATTAAAATTATAAATGTGTTTGAATGCACAAGACCACCTCCCTTTTCCTCCTCATCCCTCTCCACCACACACACTCAGCGACACCCTTCACCTTCTTTCTCTACCAATGACCACCCAGAAACAGTAACGCTTACCCTAAGGGTAATTCAGTAACATGACACATTCAAGTACTCTGGGTCAGACACAGTGTGAGATCATTATTCGGTACCCACATACATTAAATTTTTAAAGCACTCCTTGGATTTGGTCCAAGAATTATCTCATCAACACTTAACACCCCAGCCACAGATGAAGAAGCAGGAGGGTGAAATATCACACTGAGGCATGAACAAATGGAGAGACTGACTGGACACAGGGAGGAGAGAAGGGTTTCATAACTGCTCAGGGGTCACAATGAATTGCTCTATCTGCACACTTGCTGACTCCACATGCCATAGAAGCCCAGCTGATGAATGTATCTCTACGTACTTTCAGCCTTTGGTTGTTAGCAGAAACAGAATTTGTTTGTTTTTTTTTAAAAGATTGATTTATTTATGCATACAAGGACTGGGGTTCAGGTCAGAGGTGTTGCGAGGATGGGGGTGAGAGGATTCACCAGAGACAGAGTGGGTGAAAGAACAGGCAGACTGACTGAAACGCACTGCTGAAGGGAGCAGCAGGTGAGACAGGAGAGGTCTGCTGTGTCATGTGGGTCTCCTCCCTGGCTGGGGATTGAACTGCTGTAGTGACTGCAGATAGCTTCAGGGTGCTGAGACTTAACCCCTTGCACAACCAAGAAGGCTCCAGAATTTGGGGATTTGAATGTGAGAATAGAAGGAGATTAGAAGAAATCATTGAGACAACACCTAGAGCTACTTAAGAGTAAAAGGAGTAAGATAAAGAATGTAGACCAGGCCTGACTCTAACACTAGGTAACTGTGCTTTCTGAGAAGGAAGGCAGGAAAACTTCAAGCCTTCAAGCCTCTCAAGATTTAGAAGTTACTATGAAAACAGTTTACATGGGAAAACTTTTTGCTATGGAAATACAACCAATAGGACAGAATGAAAAAAAAAAAAAAAACGAGCACACTCAAAGCATATAATATGTTGTTCTTTTTAAAAGGAACTTCAAGGGATAAACACAACATTTTACTCAAAATCTCTCATGAGAAAAATTACCTATGAACTAGAAAGAATTTTGAAAATTCAATTACAATAACTGTTATAAATGTTATAATAAGTGTTGTAAAAAAGCATAACTTTAGCCTGAGTTGGGAAAATTAAAGCAAGGGGCACTTTCCCTAAAATAATGAGGATGAATCACCCGCTGAAAAATGAGAACACATTTTTATTGTTCATTTGAAGTTCTGAAAGTTACCTAAGGAAGCAAGATGAAAGGGAAAAGGATAGATGGACGAGAAAAACACACATGTGTAAAAGAGAATTAGTTTCTCATAGTTACTGTGTGGATGACCACATTCAAAGTAGCATGAGCTGTCTTAAGACGGAGACAGAGAAGCTGGACAGATCAGAAAACCTACTGACAGTCTCTCAAGGAGACTGGGGTAGTTTTGAGAATGATTTCTCAAGTTGGATCAAGTCTTGAAGGAGACTGGGGTAGTTCTGAGAATGAGAGAAGCCACTATTTATAATTATAGTGGGACATTGGCATCATAAGATTTAGTAAGGTTTAGAAAGACTTTTAAATAGAAGGATAACCCACTGCCATTTGCATTTTTAAAAAAATCAGTTTAATGGCAAATAGTTTGGGGAGAAATAAAGATGGACATGGGAAGATTAGTTGGAAAGTTTTTAGATTAACATGTAATAACTGATGATCTTAACTTGAACTAGAATAATTTTGGGCCATTTGGAGTGAAATAGATTTAGAGAAATTAATGTAATTTAGTGTAAATAGAAACACTTATATTTAAAGGAATAATAATTGGAAATAATGGGGTGGAGGGAATGGGTTAAGGAGTCAATGACTCACACAGCTGTGAAAAGTGATTAGTATTGAGAGTAGGGACATTGGAGGAGAATCCTGATTTGGGAGACAGCAGTAGAAGATATTCCATTTGTAACATATTAAGTTCAAGTGGCAGGGAAGCTTCAACAAGAAACATTTACTAGGAAGATTTGTACATCAGGATACATAAAAACTGGGTCGTTGACAAATATAGTAAAGGAAAAGAATGATATTTTCAAAGAAAATGTAAAGAACTTAAAAGGATCTTAGATCAAGTCTTGAAGTTTACCAATATTTAATTGTAGGGAATAAAAGGCAAATTGGCAAAGGAAGCTGAGAAAGAGAAACCAAAGAGACAGAAGAGTATAATCTTTTGAATGAGATAGCAAGTAAAATAAGGATTACAAATATATCATGAATTCAGTCATAAACAGGTCATTGAAGTTGCCATGGTCTTTTTCCTTTAGCTATATTTTGCTAAATAAACTGCTATATAGACTACTTATTTTCATTTTTATGCATTTGTCAGAAATTTACTGTGATTTTAATTCTATTAATAACATAAGCACTACATGCAATTGTACATAATTTCCAGTAATATAATTATTAAATTAAAATGAAACAATAATTTTAACCCTATTTTATAAGCAAAAAAATATAACTTATAGTCTACAGGTTTTTTTTCCCTCTTTTTTATTTCTTTAATTTGGAATTGCAAATCATATATATACATATAGATGTTAATAAATTCTCTACCATCAAGATTTTTGTTTCTTCTGCCCTCAGTTTTGAAAATATGTCAGTTTCTTAAACATAAGGTCAAGCTCTCCTTCATTTAATTCAAAATAATTATTTCATTTCCTTTTGCTTTCTGAGAACTGACAGATTTGGATATAATTATCAGCTCCAATTTACAGTATGAGCTAGGCAACCAAGAAAGCTGGATGCGTTTTTTTCATCACTGGAACATTTCTAACACAAGTTAGTATTCAGAGTGTATTTATTTTTGACCTTTCACATTATTTGTCATTTTTAGCTAGTGTTAATATTCATTGTTAGTCCATTTCCATTGTGACCTCCCAATTCTAGGATTCTGCTTTTGATTGAGTCATCTGACCACATAAAAACTTTGGAAGGGAAAAGTACCACATTAGTGCATTTTCCAAAACCCTGTAAACCTGAGGATGTCTTTATAATACAATAAAATCATTGGGTCATAATCTGCTCCAGTGTAGAATGTTTAAAGATATTTTTTCATTGCCTTATGGAATTTTTATTGTCACAGAGCAGAAATATGAGACTGATTTGATTTTCTTTTTTGATAGTGACCTCTTCCTTCTGAATGCTAGCAGAATTCTTTTATCTTAAAATTTCACATTTTACTGACTTTTTAATATGTATTTGTTTGAATATTTTTGCAATCTTGCAGGTTCTAATCCCAGATCTTTCTGTGATCTGGATAGTTAATTTTAATCCATATAGTGGATTATTGTTTCTAATCTATTTTCATTGTTTTTCACAATAATCTATCATTTTTAACCTTACATTTTATGATTCTCCTTCTAGTTTTTCATCTTCCAGTATATCCTATTATTTTATTTATTGCAATTTGTTCTCTTTTTGGTCTCTTTCCAGATTTTGTCTACATAATTGACACTTATCCTTAAATATTATATGACCACTAATATTCCCAAATTTGATTATGTCTTTGCCTTATACTTTATTTTTAAATTTTATTTAAATAAATAGAAGGTGAAAGTTTAAGGAGTTCTTGCTTAGTAGCCTCTTTTTCTCTATAAAGAAAGAAACAGGTATCTGCAAAAAAGTGAAGGTAAACAAGCATGAATAGAGGATTTAGAAGATTAGAGAAGTAATGACATCATTCCAGAGGAGAGTGGAAAGGAAATTAACCAAGACAAGAAAAAGAAGAACTGAACAAAACAATATTTGGTCAAATCTGAGAACCATAAATTTGTGGGTTTTGCGCTCAGGGAACATAAAATCCAGTTGGGGAAAATGGAAAGTACTCATACCATTACAACCCAAACAATGTACAATGGTACATAATTATGAATAAGCACACAGATAAATTTATGACTCAGACTTTTTCCCTTTATTTGATGATCAGACATTCCCATATATAAAAGGAAAAACCTTTTATTCATCTAGAAGTCTAAAAAGAAAAACAAGCATGATGTTATCTCCTTACTAGCTTGTTCATTTTCTGACAAAATTCTCACATTGGATGAGGGTTATATTCACTTTATTTTATAACCTTAAAATGTAGATTCTGAATTAATTTTGTTCCTGTACTCTCAATACGTTTGCCTCCAATATTCAAATATAAGCATAAGTAAATAAGAAGAAATGAATGTATATTTGTTTCTAAATATCACTGTATGTATTTGAGGCTATGATTACTATATATCTCAACTTTTAGATTACATCTAGTTTATATTTAGAAATGTTACAAAAACAGTCACTACAACTATATAAATTGACCTTAAATTTTGCATACGGGGGGATGAAGAAGATTATAAAATATTGCACCATGAAATACCAAAATTTGAATATATATGTAATAGACATATATAAGAAGAAATATATATCATAAATATGTAGCCACTATATCGATTTAACAGGTACGCTTTTATGGTAAACATTAATAAAATACAACGTTCCTTTCTTGATGTCTTTCAGGTGTATTTAAAGATTGCCATCAAGCATAAAACAACTTATTCATTATCTTGCTTTATTGCACATTAATTTAAAGCAAAATGAAGCACTTACAGATTTACTGAGTCTTAGAAGGTCAGAAGTCTGGGGAATGAAGAAGTAGGAAGAAATGTCACAAACTAGAATGACATCAAAGGTTGAAGTCTAAAATTGTCTAAAACTGATTATACAATGTATCAGGTAACAGCTTAATATGGAGAAATCAAGATGATTTTCACTAAGAGATTATCTCTAGGTATTACAGTCTTTAAAGATAATATGCAAGAAGTCTTTAATATCTCATTACAATGACCTGCATGAAAAACCATCTGTACTCATCTGCTAAGGATGCTATAACAAAATGCCATGGGTTGAATGACTGACACAGAAACAAAAGTTTTCTCACAGTTTTGGAGGTTGGGAGTCTAGGACTAAGGTGCCAGAAAATTCTGTTTCTGGTGGAAGTGCACTTCCCAGCTTGCAGAAGACTGCCTTCGTGCTATGTCCTCACATGGTCTCTCCTGTGGGATTAGTGTTCCTCACTTAACCATATTTGCTTGCTTAGATGCCCCATCACCAAATACAATCACCCTGAGCATTAGCTCTTCAGTACATGAATGGAGGGGAGAGCAGGAGGGAGGAGAAGACACAAACATTCTGTCACAGTACTGTCCATGGAATGGAAATCCTGGCAAAACATTTTAACATTACTTAAAAGTGGTCCCTTCCAAATGTACCATTTGGATCTTTTTAAATAAATTCTAAATATTTAAAACAAGTCACAGGGCCTCCCTTGTGGCACAAGGAGTTAAGCACTGTACTATGAAGCATATGTAGACACTGCAGCATGAGTTTGGTCCCCAGCCAGGGAGGTGACCCACATGGCACAGTAGACCTCTCCTGCCTTGCCTGCTGTTCCCCTCAGCAGTGTGTTTCAATCAATCTGCCTGTTCTGTTCTCTACTCTGTCTCTGGTGAATCCTCTTACCCTGCATACCTCTGGCCTGTACTCCAGTTCATGTATGAATAAATAAATAAATCTTTATAAAAAATTTTTAAGTAAAAAATAATAGAGCAAGTCACAGCTTAAAGCAACTTTAGCCTCTTCCTAGTGCTCAGGAAACCTACTTGATTTTCAGTTTTACCCTCCCCCTTCCCAAGACCTGCCAGGAAGGTGGCAGAAATGAATGGAGGTAGGGAATGGAAAATCCAATCACACAGTAATAGAGGCTCACTCTAATCCTTTTAAACCACCAAAAGCTATCCTCTGGCCAGGTCAAAACTTGTTTGCAAAATCTGAATCCTTGTTCCCAAAAATATCAGTTACACTTCTAATTAGAATAAAGGGATTTTGTTTGAATCACTTTCATTTTTGAATAGTGTTCAGATTAGATCCATTGGAGCATACAAAAAACTTTTCCTAAAGATGCGTTTAAAATATTTTATTTAACTACTATTTCCTCATTTGCTTTCTAAGTGCCATTGTAATTATTCACACATCATATATAAGTAAATGGCGTAATTTTGCTTGACACTCTAGGAAAATAGGTTTCTGCCACGGATTGTTCCAATTTTACTGACTTTATCTTTGCTGATGTTACTTTTAAATAATAATCTTAACATTCCACTTGGAAACTAAATCCCATTAATTGAATAGCATTCTTGATTTTTAACTTTCCCTTTTGAGAGCGTGTACTATTCCTGTACTTATTTTGAGGTAAATAATTTACTGAACCATTTGATGGTTTCTTTTGTTTAATTTAAGACAAAGTGCATTTCTGGAATGGATTACTGCCAAGGGATTGTGTCAAAAGCACAGTGTCTAATAACCCTCTCAATGCCTATGCAACAGCTCCCTATTAAAACACTTGTCCAGGGTATTAAAATGACATACAGAGTGATGTTTATTGCTTTGGAGGAAAAAAAAAAATCTCTGCCTGTTGTTTTTCCAGAAACTGTTTCGTCTCAATGCATGCTTGGATTTGCTCCCTCATATGATTTCCATTCCTTGCGCCCAAGCCTCCATCATATACCATCCATGATCTGCCTACTTCTTGTCTTATATACATCAAACAATGCAGGAATCTTTGGAGTATATTATTTTTAAAAACAGGTCTGGTACTTTCTTGGCTCTTTTGTAACTGTTATTATTGGAATTTTTACAATTTTATGGAATTCAATGGGACCCTACAATTTCCTTGAGTGTAGGATTTCTTCTTTCCTGTGTTTTTATGCCACAAAACTGAGTTTCAAAGAGAAACACGAGAAACACTCTTCTTTCTGCAAGAAATAAAAGGGTCTCAGCAAATTCCTAATCTAATTAACATCTTTAACAACTCAGACAATAAATTGACTGCAACTGCTCTTGAAGCTCTGTGCCACCTTGTTAAGCTCCTTTCCAAGACTGCTATAAATCAAAGGAGAAATTCTAGGGTCGTTGCACATGTTTGTTGCTTGTTCCAATGTGAAAGACTGATTGCTTTACCAACTGCTCATTTAGACTGGATACTTTTTTAGACTTGTTTAGCATTTCAGTTTTGGGAAAGAGGCCCCTCTAAATGCACAGGATTACATGTTGGCTCCAGTCCTTAGGCCAAAATCTAATAACCTATTACTTAGCTTGTTGTAGATTAGACACATTTCTCAAAGAGAATAATGGTCAAATTAAAACATTCAAAAGGGAGTACATAACTCTTTAATATTTGATTAGAAATGATGGCATGCGATTACAATTCTATAATTGCTTTTGTTCTTGGAATTTCTGTGTGATAGTATTAGGAAATGCAATTTGTTCTGTGACTGTAATTTGGTATTTCTCTGAAAGCACTGGGTTATCTTTTTATATAAAGATAAGTCAATATTTTGTTTAGAACTCAACCTTTACTCTACTGAGAAACAGGTAAAAAGGAAACTTTTGATTAATCATTTAAATGTAAATTTAGTCCATTTGAACACTTCCCATCTTTCAGTTATGACTATTGTGGTAGACTTATTTAATGAGTTTTTTCTGTCCCTAATTTAGTCCACTTTCTAGAGTATCTACAAGGATCACATATGTAAATGGTCATTGTCCTGGCATTACAACCTGTGTCTTTTTTTAAAAAAATTAATTATTTTTTTTCTTACAATGTTTGCTTTCTTTTCCCAGGTATAGTTCCCATAGAATTTCCACCACCAATTCACCTGTGTGCTCTTTTATGAATCTCGAATTAAAGAACACTTCCAGAATAGCTCTTGACCTGATTTTTAAAAAAAATGGTTTTAATGTCTACTTAGAAAGATTTTTGTGTCAATGAAGAATAAGGGAAGACTTTCTTGACTAGTCACAATGGGAAAATAAAATAATTTTTGAAAATAAGAAACATGTCCTACTTGATAAGTTATTAAGGAAGTGTGACTGATGATATCCTTGAATAAACATTTTACAACTACTTATTTAAAAAGTATTAAAAATTACAATTTTTATGGAAACTAATTTCATAGACTATCCATACAACTAATGCTAGCATTGAGAAATCCTATATATAATTATCCATGAATAGAACATCACAGAAAAATAAAAAAAACATTATTTATAATTGCTCAAAATTGAAAATATAAAAATGTCTGCACATTAAGACACACCAACCACATGCATGCTATTCAAAAATTTAAGTTATGGATATAAATATGGAGCCAACATGAAAAATAGCTAATGAACTGTTAGAGGATAAAAAAATTTGTTCATACTACAATTATAGATTTGAAATATATATATGAAAAAGTTGGGAAATAATTCTCCTGAATAATGGTAACTGCTGTTTTGGTGTAGTGTTTTACAGATAGCTGTCCTTTCTGCTTTCTAAGCTGCTTAGGCTATCTTTATCAAACCTTGTTCAACCTGCTTTAAAATTTTCACTTCTTTATTACCAGGCCACATTTACCTCCTGGATGTGGTTACTAATTTATCTATTTGAACAGGAGGATTAAAAAGAACATAAGTATTTTACCAATAAAAATGTTCATATTGGACTTTGGTTTTGTGCAGAAAAAAATTATACTGGAAAAAGAGCTTTGTTCCCCCTTACTTTCAGTAGTATGTGTAGTGGTAACCTCAAAGTAATAGCAAGATATAAAGAAACTAATTTAAAATAAATAGATGCACTTGATGAATCTTTTACCTAATCACCTTTATTTTTTTATTTTGAACATCTTTATCTCTAGCACAAAATGCTGTGTTCAACACCTTACCAGATATTCAATTAACTGATGTTGTATTCAAATAAAATGAATTTATCAGCATATTATTCACTGGAAAAACTGTGCATATTAGGGGTCATACCAAATAAATAAAGATTTTCAGATTTATCTTCTCAAATTTTACTCAAACATGTGACCTAATGAGATTCTGGGATTGCAATCAACGATACATTTCTTTATAAAATATATAATTTGCTGGTCATCACTAAGCAAATTGCTAAGACACTAAATCACTTTATAAATACACACAGCAACAACTATATTTATCTCTAGATTCCATGAATTGGTTGTCCAAACAAAAGATCCATCTGAACTGTTTTGTTCTTTAACATTATAAACGTGAAGTCTTGAGACTTCCAATTATGCCTAACAAGAGTTCCTGAAGTACATGAGTAAATTGTTAAATAATCTAATTTAGTAATGACTTAAATAGCTGAGTTTTTTAAATACTGGCTTGAACAGACACAAAAAGACCACATATTGTACCATTCCATTTATACAAAATGTCTAGAAAAGTCAAATTTGGAGAGACAGAAAGTAGATCAGTGGTTGCCTGAAGCTACAGGGAAGGACAGGAATTAACTGTAAATGGGCATAGGGATCTTATTGGGGCAATGGAAAAGTTCTAAAACAGAATCATGAGGATGGTTATATAACTTGGCAAACTTACTAAAAATTTTCACACACACAAATGGTTTGAGTAAAATGCTTTCAAATATTATGTTATTTCAGTGATTGTTCAATACAATGTCCTTAAGTTTCTTACACACTTTGTTATTTTTCTACACATACAGGATAATGGAATCAAATTCTGGACATTTTCTATGCCTACTTACATTTAGAGATGGGTATACAAGTCATACCACCCAATTTTTTTTACCACTTTATTGGGAACTCAAGTAATGACAGTGACCCAAATATTCTCTGGAAAAAAATGTGTGGAGGCGCAAGGATCATGTCTCTCTTTATCACAGTTCTGTATCTCCAGAACATATCATCGTGCCAAGTACATGGTATACACACTATAAATATGTGTTGAATGAATAAATGAAGAGCTTCATGAATATACAACTGCGCAGTAAAGCTGCTGCTTCAATAGCACAATTTTCTATATATGCAGGCGGGTCTCCTATGTAATTTATATCCTCCTACTTATACCGATACTTCACTGTGGTTGTCTAACATTAACAAAACAATGCAAATATTTTCAACCAAGCATCATTTTATCTGAATACTACTAATATGAAATACTGTTTTCTTTCCCTCTCAATAAAACTGAATATTTCCTCATAGGAGGGGATGAAAAGAGGCTTAAGTTTCCTTCTACTTAACCAGAATTTGATGAAAGACCATTTCACAATCATAGAAAGAATGGATCATTGCATATTCTGGTTTTTTCATATAAACTACGTTGGAAAGACCTTCTTGCTATTCAGTTTTTGGCAATGAACCTTTCTCAGGAATGAAATCAATAAAAGTCAGGGTGCATTAAGGCATTTATAGATCAAACAAAAGTATTTTGGCATAAAAAAGAAATTAATTCTTTATAACCTGAGTTTTACTTATGATAGTCAATTCTACTGGACTTAAGTGATATATTTAACTCTATCACAGAGTGCTAATTTCATAGTCCCTTTCTTTCCTCCAGCTGTTCCTGCATAGGTGTTAGAGGTAATTAACTGCCATTTCTCTCAGTAATTCTGAATCTGCAATGAATCAAAAACCTCTGTGTGAGTGATTGTAGAAAATGGCAACACTTAGTTTATTATGCAGCACATTCTTATTCCAGTTGTTTAATGTTGGGAGCAGTTAGCCCAGAATTTATTATGCATAACTATTAGACGATTGGTCTTTTTCAAAATATGCCAACTTTAAATTCACTGGTGCATACATACATCTATGCACCCACATTCACACATACACAAACATACATTTACACTGACACACCAGAAAAGCTGCATGTTATTTACTGCAACTGTAGTGGAAAATACAACTAATTGAAATTTCAGTATTATGTTCAATGTAAGAGCCAATATTTTAAACATAGAATTGTTTTCCATTATTCCAGCCTTTAAAAAGTGGGTTTCTTCTGAGAAAAATAAATTGTATGTCCATAAAGTTATAGTAAGAAAGAAGGCATCATTTCCTTTTAGGTACAGTACCTTAGAAAAAAATTTGATTATCACTGTAAGTTTATAAACTGCAACTCAGAGGCACTCAAACTTATACCTGTCTCTCAACTGAGATCACTAATAACTGCACCTATCACAAGGAATTCATTTTGAAAATTTACTCCTGGAAATAGTTTCATAATTGGAAGCTCATTGCTCAGCTCATTAGCATACTGTCTGGGCAGACTGCTAGGAAACAGTTGGTAGTTGCTTTCTGTACCTTTGATCTGTGGCAGAGGTAAGGAGTTCCTAACACCAAGATCCAGCCTCCCATTTGCAATCAAAGCCTGCCCTGGAGGCCGAAGTGTGTAGTTCAGCAGCCAGAACCACAGAGGACTTGCCATGTGTTTTTCACCTTGGCAATTTCTATTAGCAGACTTTCCACTGGGTGCTGTGTTTTCATTTCAAAGGTTGATGATAAGGAAACTGTGCCACAACTTCTATGACCAAAGTCACCAGGTCTGACAGAGCTTTCTATGGCAGAGGTCACCTAGCACTATAGAAATGTGTCCCTTCTATTTCTATTTCTATTTCTCCCTGGTGGTGCAGTGGGTTAAGCAACAGCACTATGAAGCAAACCACAGTCACTGCAGCACGAGCTCGATCCCTGCCCCTGGCCAGGGACTTGACCCACATGGCGCATCAGACCTCTCCTGCCTCACCCACTGCTCCCCTCAGCAGTGTATTTCAGTTCATCTGCCTGTTCTGCTCCCCTTTCTGTCTCTGGTGGGTCCTCTCACCCTTCTACATCTCTGGTCTGTACCCCAGTCAATGCTTGTATGCATAAATAAATGAAATCTTAAAAAAAAAAAAAAAAGCACACGGGACCCAGAAAACAGTTTTCAACACATTGTCCTTCCAGTGCATTTGTGAAATGATCTCCCTGAGTAATTCCTTAACATCTTATTTGATACTATCTTTCTTCCCTTTGTTTTCTACTGTCTACACAGTGCCATTAGCATAGAGCTTAGTGCCTGACAACAAATTGATAGCTGTCGAAATGCTTTTTAAAAGTCCTGGAAAATATGTGTGTGAATCATCACAGAACTGATATTCTTCAGTCACAGATTCAAAACTGATTTGTTAGGATTCTTGAGACACACCCAAATAAAGTGAGCCTGATTACAGCTATGCAGCTTTATGAGATTTTTTTTTTTCTCAACAACTCCCAACTAGTTTTGAAACTTTCAAATAATATATCTAGTATGAAGACCTATTTAAAAGGTCAGTTTATCTGTCTGGCTCATTGTTAAAGAGTTTCTTCTTTCTGAGATTCCTGGGGGCAATAAAGACTGATTTTCCTTGACTATTCTCCCTAGAGCTAAGTTTTGGGTCTACAGACTTCCAATTATCTAACCGGTGGAAATTTCAGTCTGTTCTATCACAGTTTATACTTAGAGTAAGCCCCCTATTCTGCAGCTTACATGACCCAGAAACTCTTTGAAGCATCATACTCACATCAAGTAGCAGCCCTTACTTTCCTCTCTGAGCGAGCCCAGCTATAATAGAAACACTTCCTGTACAGTGAGCCCCGGTCTAAGAGGTGGGTTGATTTGCAAACAGATGTCTCCCTGTCTTGATTTCTGCCCAGGTGAACACTGGCCCTCAAATCTGAAGATTGTTATTCTGACGATTTATTTGGCTTTTGCGAAGTACAGACAGAGTACCCGGCACTGAATAAAACATAGGAGGCGACATGCTTCACTTTCCCACTGGGCGTAGAGTGGAGGTAATTATGGTTCTGGGTTTTGAGCATGTTTGGAATTTAAAACTGTTGCTTTGTCAGTGTGTTGATTTTATGGTCAGTCTCGAGTAAGTAGATTTCAAAAACACAGCCAGTTAAGAGGCGAGTTGGCTGACTGCTAGATAGAAGTATCTGGATAATAGGGGTATTCGTCCCACAAGATGGTTCTGAAAGGAGGGTTATAATTGACTTAAGCCATTTTTTGCTGCCTGTTCTTTTAAACATGTGGCTGGAAAGTCTCTTCTGGTCTCTTAACTCAAATGCTCAAACATATTCGTAACAGTCATGCAGTCCTACTCCAATACAAAGAAAGTATTGTACTTCATCACTTGCCTAGGTTTTTCTACAAGATCAAATGTGAAAGCTATTTCCATTTGAATTGGAAATATGCAGTAAGTGTTCTCTTGATAGGACTTTTAAAATTTCTCTGTGACTTGTAAGGGAGCAGAAAGTAGAACTGGGTTGTATCTTTTTAAGGCAACAAAAACAAAAATGTCACAGGCTAATGCAAAGAGCTCATCAAACCGTTCAGTTGCATAAAGAAAATACTTAGAGATGGGAAATAGGATTTAGGAATATATTTAAATCCTATGGGCTGAGAATCTGTGACACTTTCAACACGGACTTGCCTTAAGTTTTGGTTAGAGTGATTTATAAAGAGTTTGTAAATCAACACATTGTGTGAAACCATTTACACAATGCTTATGTTATGGGTTCTTTTGTTACTTGAGGATGAAGTGACTATCATTTCTTAAATGTGCTGGAAATGTCATTTTCTTTTATTATTTTTTTTTAATTTTTAAAAAAAATTTTTTAAATTTATTTATGCTTACAAAGCTGGGGTACAGGCCAGAGCCGTGGGAGGTGAGAGGAGTCACCAGAGACAGAGTGGGGAGCAGAACAGGCAGATTGACTGAAGTACATTTCTGAGGGCAGAAGTGGGCGAGGCAGGAGAAGTCTGCTGTGCCATGTGGGTCCCCTCCCTGGCTGGGGATCGAACTCACGCTGCTGTGCCGCAGATGCTTCACAGTGTGGCACTCAACCTGCTGTGCCACCAGGGAGACCCTGGAAATGTCATTTTCATAACAACAATTAAGATGCAGTGTCCAAACATTACTAACAAGGATTTTATTACGATGTTTTATTATATAAGTAGAATTTATAACTAAAAAAGGCAAGAGAAACCAATTTTTCTGGAAGTATTGTATAAATAATTGTTCACATCCTATGTCTACCACACTCTTCCTTCACTTCTTTATTTATAGACCCCAAAGACAACACTGGGCACAAAACAAAAAAAGATAAGTATCATCTACCTGGCTTAGATTTTTTTTCCCATTACAATGAACCCAGAATAGAATGATATGCCATTGAGAAAAAGGGACATGAAAAGAAATTATATGGATACAGAACTGCATCATTCTACCATCCCTCATATGGATTTAAGTTCATTATATAGAGACTGTATCTGGGAAAGAATGCAGCTATAGTTAACCTTCCAGCATTCTTCCCCAGGTACAGTCTCTATATAATTGAACTTAAATCCATACAAGGGATGGTAGAATGATGCAGTTCTGTATCCATATAACTTCTTTTCATGTCCCTTTTTCTCAATGGCATATCATTCTATTCTGGACTCATTGTAATGGGAAAAAAAGAAGGTTAACTACAGCTGTTGATGGTAGAGATGTAGTGTAACAGATATATAATATCACAGTGGAGACAAGAATGGAAGACTCAGGGTCTAGGAAACCCACAGAGGTACTTGGGTCTTTGATGTTTAGCCCAGGCATGGGCCTAGAGGTGGTGTTTTGGAAAGAGAGAGTTTCACAGTGTTAATGAGGGGAAGAACAGAGTAAGCATTAAGGAACATTCTATGGTAGGACAGGTCACCACATACCGTAGGCCTGAATGTGTAGCTTTGATCTCATCTTGGCTTTCAGGCCGTGTCCATTCACAGGGTTCAAAGAGGAAAGTCCTACAATATCTGTTACCCAAGAGCATTTGACTGGGTAGAAATGAGGTAAAGAGCCAGGACAAGCTGCATCATCCACTAGAAAATGGCAGCTCAAAACCATACATTTTTTTTTATTAAAATATTTTAAAATTTACATATACTTGCCATTAATTGTAATCCCCATGTATTCCCCATCACCATCTCACCAGTGCACCATCA
>JAGFMF010011726.1:1296584-1314450 GCA_019455555.1 Galemys pyrenaicus
TGTGGGTCCCCTCCCTGGCCAGCAGCAGGGATCGAACTCGTGCTGCAGTGGCTGCGATTTGCTTCATAGTGCGTTGCTTAACCCACTGCACCACCAGGGGAGGCCCGCCATTTTTTATTAAACTTTTATGAACCCATGGATTTTTATTTTAAGCTATATATATAATCCAATAGTATTTTATTCATTTCTTTCTTAGCCAAACTGTCCCATTTTTGACCATTAGGAGATTTTATGGTTTAGCTTCAATTGCCTATCAAATTCTGAACATTTCCTTACTTCTTGGAACAACAATATGCCTTTCTTTACTTACAAGGAGAGGCTGTTGGGTCCTTTGAGAGGGTAGCCTATGTAAAACATTTGAAATGTTTTTTGAATCTTTTTAAAATGTTGAAACCAGGACAAGTTTCCCCTTTAAGTTTTTACTGAGGAAAGATTAATTTAAATCGATACCATTATTATTCAATTCCAACTCTGTAGCAAATACAACTATTTTAAATTCAATCTAGTCACAGTAAGTAATCTTTTTTGCCTATATCCCTCACACAATGTAAATGTAATGGTTTAAGTACCTCACTGCATCACTGAATAATTTCTGGACTCTTATTAATCTTCCTGACTTTTGGTGGAAATAACAGAACGTTTCATTTACAGTGATGTGTATTTTGGTAGAAATAATGGATAAGGAGAAATTTTATTTGATGTTACTAACACTTAGTTTTGCAAGATCAGATAGTATGAGGACAAAATACACAAAATACTATTTACAAAAATCTGTTAGGTGGACTTGTTGGCTTTGTTTCAAGTATTTAAAGAATGAGAATAGCATATCTACTTTGCAAGGGGTGGCTTTAGTGTAATTTGCCTATAGTCTATACCTTCTTCTAGAACAGAAATCACCAAACTATAGGCAACAAATCAAGTCAAATCTAGTTAGTTGCTTTTTACAGCCCACAAGCTCTTTATTGTTACATTCACATGGTTATGTTGTACTATGTAATTTTGTGAGGGCCCATATAATGTTCTCAGGTTTTATTCTTTTGACCTTTAAATCGTACTATTAGAAAATCTTTTCTAACTTCTGTTCTAGGAGAAACTCTTGCTTTGCACATGCTATTCCTTCTGTCTAAAACATTCTTCGGAATACATGGGGATTACAATTAATGGCAAGTATATGTAAATTTTAAAATATTTTAATAAAAAAATAAAAAAAACAAAAAAAACCAAAACTGTTAAATATAAGATGATATGCTGTACTTTACTAATTATTATGAATAAGAAATCCTTTGTAGACTAGCAGATTATATATTTTATAGAATTAAGAATCATGCAAACCAAAATGTGTGAATGCTATTGATTTAAAATATTTATGTGTTTACTGTATACAAGACTAATAAATACACTATATTAAAAAAAATAAATAAAACATTCTTCTCTGCTTTGTTCACTTGACTACCTGCTGGTTAAGTATCAACTGCAAGATGCCCTATGTGGCCTTTCCCTGATTTACCACAATACAATCAAAAGTTTGTCTTTTGACTATACTGTGAAAATGGAGTATTATGCCACACCCCTAATTGAGGAATGTGCTAGAGCCAGCTGGTAATACCAATTGTATGCATCTCTTCCCAGCTCCAGAGTAAGTGACTTCTTGAAGTTGACCAAGTTGGGAGCATTTCTACCACAGGAACTGGCAAACATGATCATCTCTCACTGTCTCCCCTCCAGAAAACAGGGAATTTAATTTCATTAGCTTACCACTCTGTATAACAAGGTTTGTCATTTTCTTTTGTTTGTCCATATCTATCCCCCCTTTTTATTTTGACTCTGCCATCAGAATATGAGTTACTTAAGGATTGAGTCTAGCTTTTTGAAATCCATATACTATTTTATATTGAGGTGGCAGTTCATACTTTTTGAGTCAAATAAAAACTGAATGAGTTAATATTGAGAAAAAAAAACCATTTCTAAATTTGTGGGGGAAAACTTAGTTGTTTAAAATTAACATAAATCAAAGACATTTACTTAAAGTAACCATATTTCAGGTCTTCAACAAAAAATCTATAAAGAAAGTCAAAGAACAGGAAAAATTTTCATAACAGAGTTTACCAGCTGAAGACATTTTTTTAAAACCATAATTCTCCAGGCTTTTTGATTCATATATCAGATTCTTTCCAGAACACTGAGGGAAAAAAATTAGACCACATTTGTCACAAGGGAACCCCCAACTCCTGTTTCTATGTTTTCTCATCCTTATGTTGGTTGATAGCCTCTATTTAATCTTCTCTCCTTCCATTCCTTAATTTAGGCAAATAGACTGAGGGAGAAGGCTTTGTAGAGAATATGCTGTACCACAAAAATTAGGAAACTAGATTCATTTCTTCCACACAATTACTGGTAGAAAATGAAAAGTGAGTGGCAGAAGGCAGTAAAGAAAAGATGTCCTTGTCAAAATTAAGCATGCATGAATCAATAGTCTAGGACTACATTATGGCACAATATGCTTTAAAAATCTCATTTTTTTCTAACCAGTATACACTTACTTGCTACAAGAATAACATACACATACGACAATGCATCCTATACTATTCAGAAAGCTGAATTGTCTTAGCTTGTCCCTATGACTTCTGATTAGGAAAATGAATATTTTTCAAAGGGCAAAATGATTCCCTACATATCCTAGTCACCCTCTTTCTGGGATTTCTGAGACACAGGCGACACTTGAATTCTATAACTACAAATGTAAGCTCAAACCTCTATTTACTTCTTCCTATTTCTTTCTCATTAAACTAAGAAAATAGTTCATGAGTATAGTATGATACAAATACTTTGAAGTAGAGAAAGTGAGGCACATAATTTATTAAGTCAGAAA
This sequence comes from Galemys pyrenaicus, assembly GCA_019455555.1. Classification (NCBI taxonomy): domain Eukaryota; kingdom Metazoa; phylum Chordata; class Mammalia; order Eulipotyphla; family Talpidae; genus Galemys; species Galemys pyrenaicus. The sequence goes on from JAGFMF010011726.1 coordinate 1,299,454, forward strand.
AACACAATTATCCTTGGACACAAAAGAAAACCCAAAGGGAAAAGGCTTTTCCTATAAATTAATGATTCCTGAAAATATAGTGGAAGAACGAAAACTCAAAGTCAGTGTGTCTGTTTTTAAATTTAATATATGAATATTTACCAGTATTTCTTAATAGTTTTTTTAAGATTTATATATTTATGCATACAGGAACTGGGGCACAGGCCAGAGATGTGGGAGGTGAGAGCATTCACCAGAGACAGAATGGGGAGCAAAACAGGCAGATGCACTGAAATACACTGCTGAAGGAAGCAGTGGGTGAGGCACGAGAGGTCTGCTAAGCCATGTGGGTCACTTCCCTGACCAGGGATCGAACTTGTGCTGCAGTGACTGCGGATGCTTCACAGTGCAGCGCTTAACCCCTTGTGCCACCAGGGAGGCCCCTCTTAATAGATTTAAATATACGATATTTCTTGCTCTTTTTCGTGTATTAAAACTTTACAGAATTTGAAAATCTTATTGTACAAATACAAAAGAGTCATCAAGTATTTACTTTTTCAATGGCTCATAGTTTGCTTCTCAGAAAGATAGTCTCCCTTCCTCAACCTTGAGTATTATTGAAAATGATCGGTTGGTTTGTGGTGAGTAATCATTTCTTATTGCCCCATTGCATTCAAAATAACAATACTAACTATATAAATTTTATGTTCACAAGACATACTCAACATTACAGAGAGCAGCTGGAATATGAATTGTTCAGAGGTGAAGTAAATAATTTTCCAGTTTTAAATAAATATAGAATCTTTCTCATAGTCCCAAAACTCATAAGTACTACTCAAACTATTTCACAAGTGCAGTCCCAAAGTCTTCAAGCAGTTCAATCGTCCTTGCTGTCTCAAAGCAAAAGACAGACAGTCCAAGTTTTGGTGTTGCCAAAGCAAAAGGGTTGTGTTTGGCTCATCTACTTGAAGGACAATCTAGCTACTGTGAAAAGCCTGGGAATTTGACTTCTGTTATAATTGGATCGGATCTTTCCAGCAGTTCCTTCAAGGGGATATTAGTTTCATATGGAACCTGCAGTTCTTCCAATTTGAGGCTTTGATCTTACAAATAAATGTTGAAACATTGATTCTGATCCTGTCATGCTAATAGAATCGGTGACTGGATTTGTATTCAACTGTGTGAAAGACACAAGGGGGTAGGCCATGTACTTAGGAGATGTGGTGTTGGTCTAAAGATGATGAAAAGATTGTCAAGTTTAAGATTTTCAAGAGATTCATGTTTTATTACTAAAGTAATAGCCACTCTGCATTATCATAAAATGTAAAGTTGCCACTGTTAAATGATAAGACTGCAGATTTATTTTAGGAAATATTTTGTAGTGTTAATCTTTGGGGAATATCCATGCCATCATTATTCTTCATTCACCATGTGGTTAAAACTGATATGTCTGAGAAGTATATGGGATCCTCTTTCAAAATGTATTATATTTGATGGCTATGCTGGAGGATATAAGAATCCACTTAGAATATATTCAAGATTAAATATGACATCTAGTTTTTTTTAAAAACAAAATGTTTTTTATTACAGAATACTTTCAGATTTAGAGAAAAGCTACAAAGATAGTACAGTTTTCATACACCTAGCTTCCCCTACTGTTAAGATGTTACATTAGTTTATTACATCCCATGCACTAATGAGCCAGTATGATACATCGTTATAAACCAAACTTCATACTTCACTCAAGGCTTTTTTATATACTTAGCTAACTGTTTGTCCTGTTACACGATACATCCAGGATGCACGATACATCCAGGATGCCACATTGCATTTAGTTTTCATGCCTCCTTACAATGGTGATCTTGACAGTTTTGGAGAGTCCTGATAAGGGGATTTGTAGTCAACCCTTAGTTGAGGTTTGTCTGTTGTTTCTGTAATAATTAGACTGGTATACTGATAAAATGACATATACTATTATAGATGAAGTATGTGTCAAGGTTCTCCACTGTAAAGTTACTCTTTATTTCCCCCTTCCAACACTGTACTCTTTTGAAAAAAGTCATGTACAACCTAAACCTAAGGAGTGGAAAATTATGATCCACCGCTTTGACTAAGAGTACTGGCATAAATTATTTGAATATTTCGGCATGGGAGATTTGCTATTTTCTCTCATTTATTTATTTAGTCACTTATTTTTATCACTATACAATCATGGATATTTATTTTATAGTCCGACAGAATACAGTTTATTTTTTAATGAAATACTAGCTTTGACTATCGGGAGCTGATATCATTGTCTCATGTGTCTCTTGACATTCCTCTACTTTCCCACTTAACATTGTCCTGTTTCTCAATCTAAATGCCCATAAACAGATGAGTGGATCGGGAAGCTGTGGTACATATACACGATGGAATACTACTCAGCAATCAGAAATGAAAAACTAGATGCAGTCATAGGAACATGGATGGAACTGGAAGGGGTTATGCTCAGCAAAGTAAGTCAGAAGGCAAAAGAAAAATACCAGATGGTTCCTCCCCTAGGAGGAATATGAGGGAACCAAATAAGGATCAAGGAAAGGAATAAGAACAATAATAATAACAATAACAATAAAGACACAAAAACCAAAAATGAAAAGACAAGGACAAACTGGGGACACTTGGTGGGGAGGGGGGAAGAAGAGGGTTGAGGGCAGATGGGAGCATGGGGAACTGACGTGATGGTACAGTGGTGAAATGGTGATGGGGAATACATGGGGATTACAATTGATGTCAAATATATATAAATTAAAGGGAAAAAATAAAAATAATAATAATAATTTAAAAAATTTTATCCTGTTTTTATTCCAGTGTTTTCTTACACTAGTGTCATTGACATTATAAGATCACCCAAACTCATCTTTTTTATTCCCTGACTCAGTCCTAGAATCAGCAATAGTTTGGAATTTATATTAATATCAAACTTTAGTCAATAATTCAGTAACTGTAGTTATGTTTTAATCTCCATTGCTCATCTACATAAAATATGTTTGTAATCAAAAAAGAAGCTTCTGTTTGCTTGTTAACTGCTTATGTTGGAAAACTAAGTGACTTGGTGACATTTTAAATTGTTATTTACACACATATTACTCTAATTGCCTCTTTTCAACCCAAAGGATACTACATAGTATAGGTCTTTTTGGCAAGTTCAATGAAATATCACCTGATCAAATCATAACCATAAGAAATCATTCCTGACTGAAAGAGGAGAGTCAAATTACTCTATGGAATAATTGGGAATGTGCCTCCTGGCACAAAAATCTAGCTGTGCCAAAAAAAATGAGTTCCAAAATAGTGTGGAGGCAGCCGCTAACTATGATTGTAGCTAAGCTGTAATTTCATATTTTAGCAAAAAAAGAATCTGCCCCATGTTGTCAACTTATTTATTATATGATCAAAAATAGAAATATAAAGTGATATTCTAGTATCTCAAGTGGAAATACATTAATAGATGAATGCTACATAATTCTAAAGAAATTGAGAAAGTTTTATATGTACTTAACCTAAAAGAAAAGAAGTTTCTATTTAGGGGTGGCAAGGAGAAGGAATGGTTGGAGAAGAATTCATAGCAATAAATCTCTTTTATTTGCTTCTCTTCAATATAATCCTCTCGTTTTTATCCAGAACATCAGGTACTAGTCATTAATTTCTGCTAATAGTCTCATGTTGAATCATCTCTTGGGAACACACTTTTTGTGGTTTTAAAGAAGATATTTAGTATTTATTAAGGTTTTTTAACTTTCTTCATATTTACTGGTTTTCTTTTAAAGGTCAACTTCCTCTAGAATTTTGTTATTCTAGACTCTTGTTTGTATACCAGTAGCATTTATTTATGTTTTTATTTGAAGAACTGAGTCAGCAACAGCATTTTACAAACTTCTACTTTTCTCTCTCTTCTTTTGAAGGCTCTTTTAAAGAAAAAGTAAGCTAACTAAGTCTTAATTATGTCTTACTAGTTTTCAATGTAATATATACTTTCTCTTTTGCCATTTAAAATAAGTTTATTTTCATTGTTTACATTTCTTAAATTTTAAATTCTCTAGTGTAATAAACAATGAATCTAAAGAGAACTCTATCTTTAGAAAATGTTTTAGAGTGATTTATAGCATGAGAAAAGTTGACTGGCTAGAGACCATTCATGGTATACAACCAAGAACCCAATAATAACATTTGTTTTTCATTTATCTATTCTTCCATCTCTCTATCCATGATTTCATTCAGCTGCCTGCTTTCATTAATACTGCATGAAACACTACACTAATGAAATTCCAAGTAATAGAATTGTTATGCAGTTCCTGCATAAACAAAGCAAGAAGTGTTTACTTTTTACTAAAGTTCTACGTAAGCAATTTTCTTAAAAGTAGGAGATACTATATAAGAGATAAGTGCTTCAAAGATATTAAATGCTATAGATACGCACAAGTATTTTTCTTGAGATTAAGGTAATCTGACTAAATTAGATATCAAAGCATAAAAAGACTTTTAGGTTGATCCTTAAAGGGTAAATAAGATCTTAAAACATTTAGAAAGAAGAATAGATTCAGGAATGAATGGATTCTCTTATTTATTTAGAAAATGTCTAATAAATAATTGAGTACAAAGTACTCCACCAATTCTGAAACAGAGGGTAAGAATATTATGTGAGGAATAAGTTGATGATCCAACTTTTATAAAGAATACAATTTCTGTAACAGTGAAATATGTTGCTAAAATTAAAAACTAGGGACTGAGCATATAAGAAAGAATGTTATGGTCAAGATGAATCCAAGCATTAATTAGTGACTATTAACTGATTTGAGCAAGCGATGACAAGTCTTATATTTCAAAACCAGGTGACTGGAAAGTAAAAGGAGTGATGCTATTAAAGATTTGCTTAGTGAAATTAGAACAGCTGCTATAGAAAATAGGGAAGTAACAAGAGATGAAGTAGAAATTCCTTAGAATTACTAGAGAAGAGATAGAATGTATTATTATTAGATACCATGTATGTATTATTACAATAAATCTAATTTTATTCATTACTAGCTATAAAATGGAAGCAGGAAATTGTAAGTGAAAATGACCTAGAGTTGGAGTGTAGTTTGTTAAACAAAAAGATGAAGGAATCAGCTTGGGAATTCAACAGGAAGATTATAGAAAGAAAAACACAAGCAAATAAGTTTAAGAAACTTATGATTATAATGAGATGGTTTTCTTAATTTATTTTTATTGACTTGATATTACATTAGTTTACATATAACATATAATATAATATAATATATAACATATAATATATAATACTGATACTATATATGGTAGCATAATGTGGGATGAGGTGGTGAGAGGGAGGTAGGAAAAGAGAGAGGGAAAGACAGAGAGAGAATATAAATATGTTATGGCTAATTTTATGTATCACCTATACTAAATTACGGTGCCAAGAAATTGGTCAAACATCAGTCTAGATGCTAGAAATTGCTGTGGAGGTATTTTTTTTAGATACGATTAACATTTAAGTCAATAAGTTTTGAATGAAGCTGATTACATCCACCTCCTTCACCCCCCACCTCCACCTCCCCACCCCCAACACACACACATTGTGGATGGGTCTCATCTGATCATTTGGAGATCTTATAATAAAATCACCAAGATTCTTTAAGAAAAATTAAACTCTGCCTCTACTTCCTTCATACTTTAGATATGACATTTACTCTTCTCTAGGTCTCTTATCTTCTAGTCTACTCTTCAAATTTCAGACTAGCCAGCCCCCACAATTTCTTAAAATCAACTTCTTAAAAATCAGTCAATCTCTGTATTAGCTCTCTATCTCTGTATATAAACACATTTACACACAAATGTATTTATATATATCCTGTTGACTCTATATCTCTGAAGGACTTAAATACAGAGTTACACATACACTTCTCAGCTTTGAATACTCAGCTAGCAAAGAAACAATGACACTCTGTAGCATACGTAGCTTTGACATCTCAGTTTCTAATTAATAAAAGGTACTGACTCCCTGAGAAAAAATCTGATCCAAGAATATGGTATTGACAATATTAGATGAGTCTGGAAAATCTTGTGGTGCCAGAAAACAAGTGGTCTAAAAGTAGATTGGATGTGGCCATGTTGAAAGGACACTCACTAACTTGAAAGAATTTACCATGGCCAGATTTGGGGCAATTTGGTAGCAAATTAAATAAAACTCCAGAATTCTTACTGATATAAAGAAAGAAATGAGGACAACTCTCTTCCATATAGTATAATGCCAATTAATAAGTATAGAATGAATGATGAAAATATGAAATTAAATTGGCATAATAATTTTTGAAGGCAAGAATCATCAGTGGTTTCTAAAATAGTGAAGAGAAGTATAATGAAAATAGGACATTTCAGTAGTCTCAAAGTTTCTCTCTACAATATACCAATTACAAATGAAAACTTGACATTTTCAGGTATAGCTCATTGTTAAAAGTGAAAGAATAAAGAAACCATGATGAATGCTATATCATGAGAGACACCACATGTTCCCTGGTATGATACACTGAAAAGGTACATTTTTTTGGTGCATTTTTAAAAATATTTACTTATTTATGCATATAAGAACTGAGGTACAAGCCAGAGGTGCCAGGGGTGAGAGGATTCAACAGTGACAGAGTGAGACACAGAAGAGGCAGATCTGGGGCCTCCTTGGTGGCGCAGCAGGTTGAGCGATGCACTGTGAAGCATCTGTGGCACAGCAGAGTGAGGGGACCCACATGGAGTCTCAGACCTCTCCTGCCTCGCCCTTAGCAGTATGTTAGGGTCATTCTGCCTGTTCTGCTCCCCGCTCTGTCTCTGGTGAATCCTCTCATCTCCCGGGACTCTGGATAGTACCCCAGCTCTTGTATGCATAAATAAATAAATCTTAAAAAAAAAAAAAAGAAGAGGCAGTGTACTGAAATACACTGCTGAAGGGAACAGCGGGCAAGGCAGGAGAGGTCTGCTGCGCCATGTGGGTCATCTTCCTGATCAGGGATCAGTGGCCTCAGTTGCTTCACAGTGTGGTGCTTAACCCCTTGTGCCACCAGGGAGGTCCCTTTCTGTGATATTTTTAACAATAATGCAGATAAACTTTTGTCAGATGTGTTGGTGTATAATTTACATAAATCACTTCTACTTGTCTTTAAATGTACATATCTTTGTGTTTTATTAAATTTATACATAGAATCAGCACCATAATACAATGCTTGGATATTTCTATGACCACAAAAAAAAAAATTCTCATGAGAAACTGCAGTTCATCTGTTTCTTGATACTAGCAGAGTAATTTGCTGGGATAATGATGAATCTATATATTAAGTTGTGAATACTGGCATGTTAAACAGTGATTTCTTTCATTGTTTTCTAGTTTTTCTCAAAAAGACTCTGTACATAGTATATTAGATATATATAAACATTTCATTTTTTACAAATGTATGAATATTTCTAAATATGTTAGAAGTATATAAATATTTCACTTTTTTAGATGCTGATATAAAATGAAGTGGGTTTTAATTTCAAAGTCCATTTATTCATTACTGGTTAGAGGAGAGGAGTTGATTTTTAACCTTTTATGAATCTTTTATACATTAACCTTGTATTTTAACTTTTTTATATTGAACTATTAATATATTTTTGTATATTAATCTTTATAGCCTTAAGTGAATCATCCAATTTTGTCAATAAAGTTGCTGATTTTTCCCATCAGTCTTGAACAAAATTAAACCGTCATCCACTACCATTAAAGCTGTAGCTTTTGCTGCCTAATTTGGAGCGGTGGCAGAAGTGAAATTACTAGAGCATGCCAGGCAAGAGGCCGTGTAATCTCTACTACTTTCTCCAATGTAACAATAGTTTCTAAGAGTAAACAAATCTTTTGTTGTATGTGTTTAGATCACCTTTATATTCCCTGAAACACTTGATTTTTTTTCCTTTTTCTGTTTACCCAGTTTATAATTGTTTTCTGTGATGAGAATGGATTTGCCACATAGATATCTCCTCACATAGATATTATCTCCTCACATAGATATTACTGAGCCCACAACCTGAATTTAATTATGGGGAATATCAGACAAACCCAAATATCATCCCTTGTGCATTAAATGCACTTGATGTCCAAGATATATGTTGGTTGAATGTTTCCATGTTAAAAACCAACCTAATACCTCCATGTTGTGCAGAAATATATAATGAAAATATGTCTCTTGAGACTTAGCTTCAATGATATTTCTAGCACACAAACACAGGAGAATTCATGACATTACAGACTTAGAACAAAAAAAAATGTTGAAAAATTTGGTACAAATTGATCTAGTCCATGATATTATTAGATATATCACAACAATTTTGCCCTTGATTTAATAAATATACACTAAAGGATGGCTTTGAAGTTATGAAAAGTACTTCTCCTTTATCAGCTAACAATGTCTATTAGAAACCAAGCTCCTTCAGTTAAATAAAAATGTTATGTTAGAAATTTAAAAAAAATAAAAATACTAGGAGAGAAGTGAACTGGTCTCCAGATTGTCTTAATCTGGATCTGATAAAATGTTGATGATTGTGGGCAATGTATATATATCCACACTTAACCGTCATGTTTTCTATCTAGTCTTGAGAAGGTTAAAAAATCTATTTAGTCTCTGTTTAATAACTATAACTCATTATATTTAGCTGTGTCTTTTAGGCAACCAACTTAAGGAAAGGTCTTGTATAATGAAATGTTGAAGTCATAAAAATAAAAACCCCAATTCTTTCTGCCAAACAAGCACTAGAAGAAGGAAATCCTAATTTCCTATAGAGTTTTCTTGGAAATGGAGGATAAGGACTTCTTATTAAATCCACATTTGAGTCAACTGTCTAGAAATAGCACATAAATCCCACAAAGCTACTAAGGTAACACAAGCTGCCCTCACACATTTCAATTAATCACTAAATTAAGTCTACATGTGAGAATGAAAGGACTAAATAATAGCAGCAAAGAAGCATTCAAAAATTCAAGAATTATGTTCTTTTTATACTGAAGACAATGCATTTTGTAAAAAGTTCCTGTTTAGTCTATTGTTCATAATGAGCAATGAAAATGAATTTGAACTCTGCAAATATATGATTTTTCACTTGTATTCCATTATCTAGGCTCATCATTATAGACATTGATATTACTAGCAACTAGATAAGTAAGTTTACTTGTATGTATATTTGTTGAGGCTAACCTTCGTTATGGTCTATATACATTAATAATTATCAAATCTTACACGTGTATATTGTTGATCTCTTAGTTCTTCTTCACTTCCCTCCTTATGCTACTTGGATTCCATGGATCATTATTATAAATTCTCACTAGCAAATGTTCTCAATTCATCCTCTATCACATTTAACAATTCAATCCTGGATGAGCCTAGCATCCATCCTCTGTGGATGTGAATGTGTACAGATAAGCAGTGATGAAATGATCACACATCCATCAGGTTGGTATTACCATAGTTTCACAACCGCAACCTTATGTGGTTATAGAATCACAATGTTCTCAAACAAGTTCACTCTTACTGTATTGTCATATATATATATGGTACCTTTCCTTTAATCTTCCATTTCTTGTAGTCCTCATATATAGCTCACATCTTTTACCCATATTAATGATCTTCGTTCAAAGAGTATGTCACAGTATCCTTATCTTATTTGATGGCAAATCCTTCGTACCAGGAGGAAAGTATTGAGGTCAACCTTAACACCCCTCATTCTCTCACACTCAACTTCTGATTCCCTAACAGATTTTTATATTCAAAAATGTCTCAGAATCTAACCATTTTTCACATCCTACACTGATGTCAGTCTGATCTGACCTGTAATCTTGATTATTACTATATATTCCTAACAGGTCACCAAGTTTGGTTTAATTTTCATGACTCTAGTTGCCCTCATTTAAAATAATATTTACTATATAATAAATATTCAATATTTGATTCATAAAGGAATTTTGAATGGATGATCCAACCCTCAAGCATAATCGAAAATTCCATTAAAAATAAAGTCATTCTTTTCAATAAATGGAGCCAAAACTTCATATTGTTAAGATGACAATACTACCCAAAGTGATCTACAAATTCAATTCAACCTATATCAAAATTCCAATGACATTTTTGTCAGAAATAGAAAAATCCATCCTAAGATTTTTATGGATTTTTGAGGAACCACAAATAACCATAATAACATTATGCAAGCTAGTCAAGTCATTATTAATTTTCTCAACCTCTTTGGGTTTTATTTTCCTATTGAAATGTGGGAGTAACAAATTTTATTTCATAGGACTTTTGTGAAAAGCAAAATAGATAACATGTAAAGCACTTCATAAAAGTAACTATTTTTAAAGGAAATTTTCCTAATTGAAGTTCATTGCTGTTCAAGTCTACCTAATACCTCAATTTCTGGATTATTCTATTACATTACCACTTCTCACTGTCTGAAACATTAAGACAAGAATGTGCACGAACTTTCTTCTCAGTTTCAGAAATTTCATAAATGAGTTGATTTAACTCTTTATTCACCTATCTTCTCAGTTCTCTGGAGATGTTTTGCAATTCCTTATAGAAACCCCAATAAATTTTCAAAGATATTCAAAGTCCTCTTAATTCCTTATTTCACATATTTTAATTGCTGTTCAGAACTCGAGGTAAATTGAAGAGGAAAGAAACTGACAAAGGAATAGACAATGATTTAACTTTTGAGTTAAAGAAATGCTCTTTAGTTTGCAAAACAACAACCAATACCACAGAAACATGAAAACAAGTTATTAACATTACTACTGAAATCTGAACAGCATTTGAAAGAGTGCATGATTCAATCCAATTTTGAAAGTTCAGTGTGCATATATAACATCTGGAAGCCTGTTATAATGTGCATTCCAAAGTCTGAGCTGGGAGCTGAGATCTGCATTTTTAAGGTGATGCCCATTCTACCAGGCCTCAATCTACACTTTAAGTACTTCAAAGACCACTTTATGCCTTTGCTTATATAAAGAAATTTGAGCAAAACGGGAAATCACCCAGTTGAACTTCATTTATCATTTAAAAAAAAGATTTCAACCATGAAAAGAAATCATCTCCAAGAAGCTTTTGTATTTTCAGAAGGCAAAGCAGAGAAAGAATAAATACAATATGGGACATACATACCCAGGATATTGGAAATAGTGTGGGGTTTGGTGCCATAGGTCTGGCTTTGAGTTCATGTGTGCCACTCACCAAGAGCTGCTTTGTGTGATCCTGGACAAACTATTAATAACGTTGACCGTCAATTTATTTATTCATAAAATAATTTCAATACATACTTATAAGATTGTTAAGCCTATTACATGAAAATTATATCATAAACATGATGAAAATTGAAAGCATCTCTTCAACATCTAATGCTGAATTTTTATATTATCTGTATCTTATACTACTTGTTCATACCAGCAGTAGTTAAAGTAGGAATATGTCAAAATTTTCTTATTTTAAAAAAATTATGCAAATGCTAATCATATTGAAATTACTAAACAATGACAATCAGATTTAATGTGAGTCTTTAACAGGAATCAAAAGATTTAATTATATAATTATTCTATGCTAATGTACAATTATTTTTTCTTAAGTGTCTGATATGCACTATCCAAAAAATGTGAATTTGTCTATTTGAGTTTTCTACATGTACACAAAAAATCAGACAGCTTATAGTCAAGGCTCACCTCTCTGCCTAAAATTTATTTCCTTGAGAGTGTCACTTAATTTCTGTGGACCTTGGGTTCCTCCTCTGGATAAAAACATTGGATTACAAGTAAAAATCTCTTTCATCTCAATTATCTTAATCTCCTCCCTATTAGGATTCTTGCAGCTTTATTCACTGAAAGTTTAACCAATGTACCCACGTCCAGTGGCACAATCATGAGGTTGTTTCTTGAATAGTCAACTACGAAATCAGCTAGGTAAATTCAACACTGGCCACATAAGTATATTGACATTCAATAAATATCTCATGTTGCTAAAACCAATTATCTGAATCTAAAATAACAATTGAGAATAACTGAACATTTGTTAACTCTGCTTTTAAACATTTTTAAGTAAAAATTATTTCATCCCCATTATAACAATATGAAGCACTACTATTATTTTCTTTATTAATTGTTATAGTTGAGGAAACTGAGGCAGAAGGAGATTAACTTGCTCTCGTTCCCTTACTATCTTGCTGACCATGGTGGTCACATTCTTAAGCAGTATGATAAGCAACCCTAATCACTACAACCATTAATTTTTCCTAATTCTCACTTTCATCTGTCAGATAAAGTATTGAATTGCCTTATATTAGTTGATTTTCATATGAATATAAACATATACATACATGCACATATCTTTGGATTCCATGAAATCATTCTTTCAGCCACGTCAAAGGTTGTTCTCACAAATAATTTGACTAAACCATAGTCTTTTGTTTCAGCAACCCGTGAAGTCACACACAGACTTTTCATATCTGCCTTTCCCCACCACCCTGACTATACCACTCTTTTCCCTATACAAAAACGAAAAACACGCTTTAGAGACCCAAGAAATCAAAATCATCTGGAAGTCACTCATGATTCTTTGTTGTTACTACTTTTGAAGCTCTTAGGAGAGGCATTTTCTTCTTGGTAGTATTCTGATATTTTATGTAATTTCTAGAGAAAGTGTTTCATGGCATTTTGCTGGTAACAAATTCAGTAAACACAAATGTAAGTCCAGGTTAAGTGGTTATGCTTTTTGAGGGTTTTATATCTGGGGGGTTCTGTTCAGTATCACTGAGTTTCCACAGTAACATAACTGCAACTTTCTTTCCGAGAGAACTTATATTGGGCACACCAGAGCAGATTTATGTCAGCAACCCCCACAAGGTATAAATCATTCTTTGAGGTCATTTTCAGCTATCAAAGTAAGTGCACTTGAAAAAAATGCCAAAACTGCCTTTAAGTCAGTTACCTTCAGGGGTGGAAAAACTAAAGTTGAAAATTCACAAAATAAATTTCTTGGCAGAGTGTGAAGACTGAAACTCAGATGTGGTGCTGCCAGGTATTAGCGCTTACAGAATGTCTGATTCTTCAAAAACAGGGAAAATTTGGAGGACAATCAGCAGTCCTATCATCCTTGTTACAATTTTATGAAGCACAATGTTAAAAAGTTTTTACTGTCTATATGAAACATTGACTGATATGTCCCTTCTTCCTGGTTCCAGAAAAGGAGTTAAGAACCATGTACACATTTTTCATTGGAGACTGGATTAGGTTCTAAAGACATGCTATATTTTCAATATTTTGTTTCTTTAGAAGTCAGATATCCACCTTAGGTATATGTTTGGGAGATGGTTATTACCTAACTAAATATCTGTAGTGGAACTGCGGGAAATGGGTGCTGACATTTAGTCTAGCTTATTCAATTGTCCACAGTCTCAGAAGTTAGAGAAAAACTCAGAGACCTGAACTACAACTCAATCTGAGCTTACAGTATGGCAAAAAGTGGAAGATATTAAAAGGGCATCAATGACATTGAAAATTATGAGTCCATAGAAAATAAACTTTTACTTGAAGTTTCTATTTCTGTGTGTATATAGGTATATAGTACTTATATGTTCAAAATTTCATTAAAGACACAGAAACTTCAAAAGTTTTAAAAACTTTTTCTCAAACTACTCCCTCTTACTACTTTCTCCCCTAAGTCCAAGTCAGATCCTTCAGCTTGAGCATTTTCTATGCCAAGTGGTTTCCAAAGCCCACTTATAAGTAGGTGAATGCTGGTGTCCTTGGTGTAGTCATTCATTCTGGTGCAATACTTGATTTCTACTACATGAGTGTAAGTGGTTGGGGAGGGGCAATTCAACTATTTTAAATCAGTTCTATTCATATTTTCTCTTTCCTGTCAGTAGTAACTGGAATAATAGACTTTCTCCCCCTACACTAAAAATATTTAAAGGCAAATTTTTCCATACTTCCTTGAAACACCCATCTTTTAAATCCTTATCAAAATTCACCTGCATATTAAGAAAATTTCAGTGTAACATTCTGAGGCTTTCTCAATTTATTAAAAGAGCTTTAAAAAAAAGGCTCAAAAAGTAAAAGAAAGAGTTTAGTGCTTTCAGGCACTGCAATTCCTTTTGAGTAACAAATAATACTGAATAGATATTTTGGGGGGAAAGGTGAGCCTATAAATTATTTTCCAATGCTGTTTGGGAATTTAATTTCTTCTCTCTGTCCGTAGCTATCCCCAAGAGTCTAGTATCTCATCTCATACTCCTTAGAATTGAGTATCCTTTATTTGTCCACTTTTTCCCATGTATATCAAAATATAACAAAATATTTTAAACCAATAAATATATATTTGTTAGGTTCAAACCAAATTAGACATTGTACCTGGATAGCCTTGGGTCAAATGAAAATAGTGAATATATTAAGTATAGAAATGGTTATTCCATATGACAGTGGTGAGGATACATGGGGTAAAAGGGAAATTCTACAAGCAAATAACTTCAAGAGGTTACTTATCTACCAACAACTTACTGTATGTGAGCACTTCAGAAAAGAAATTATGAAAATTTGCATACATCTCAATGAACTTCAACCAATAAAAAGTAAAATACAAACTCTTACCCCCACACACACTTCCCAATTTTCTGATTCCAGTTCTGGATATTTGACTATCTTATTCATCTGAACTATTCCCTGAAGTCACCTTTATATCAATAAAGAAGGAAAACATTTGCGATGAAAAAGTACAATACAGCTTAAAGATATTTACCTCCTTAGACTTAGCCTGATATGTAGTCAAAAAATTTGACTTCTCCTCCTACAGGTTGCTGTAGACTGAATGTTTGTGTCTCTCCAAAAGTCATATACTTGCTACTTTTTTTGATATGTGCCATTCTCACTGGGGTGAGGTGGTATCTCATAGTGGTTTTGATTTGCATTTCTCTGATGACAAGAGAAGTTGAGCA
>JAGFMF010011726.1:1315442-1339730 GCA_019455555.1 Galemys pyrenaicus
GAGGTGATGGTGCACTGGTGAGATGGTGATGGGGAATACATGGGGATTACAATTAATGGCAAGTATATGTAAATTTTAAATTATTTTAATGAAAAAAAAAAGTCATATAGTTAGTCTGGATACCTAATATGGTCGCTTTGGAGGTGAGGTCTGAGGGTGTGATTAGTTTCTAAAGGCATAATCCCTATGAGGGAAATTAGACCACCTCACACCTGTGAGAAATGTGTATTAAATGTATTAAAAATATATTTTAAAAAACGTACCAAGAAAACATATTTTAAAAAACTAGCAACAGCAAATGTTGGTGAGGATGTGGAGAAAAAGGAACTCTCTTACACTGCTGGTGGGAATGCAAACTGGTCCAACCACTATGGAAAACTGTGTGGAGATTCCCCAAACTAGTAAAAATGGAGCTTCCATATGATCCAGCAGTTCCACCCCTAGGAATTTACCAAAAGGCCACAAAAACTAATTCAAAAGGACATATGCACCCCTAGTTTATTGCAGCACTTTTTACATAGGAAAGCTATGGAAACAACTCAAATGCCCAAAATAGATGATTGGATCAAGAAGATGTGGTTTGTATACACAATGGAATATTACGCAGCAATCAAAAAAAGATACTCTCATTCAATTTGAAGCAACATAGATGGAACTATAAGGGATTATGCTCAGTGAAATATGGTATAAATAAAAAGAAAAATATTGGATGATTTCACTTCTAGGAGAAATGTAAAGGGAAGTAAATAAGGGACTAAGGAAAAAATTATAACAAATTAAAAATCAAAATCAACAGACAATTATAAATCTGAGCCATTCCCCAGAGGTAGAGGGGGGAGAATGAACAAAATGGGTAGGAAGAGCACAAAGGGCTATGTTGATGGGACATGAGTGAATTGGCGATGGGAATTTCATGGGAACTACACCTGAGAGGAGAAAGTATACACTCTACAACAATGAAAAATGATGTAATATATATATATAAGATAAAAATAAAAAGAAGCCTCAGAGAGCTCTCTTACCCCCTTTAGCCATGTGAGGTTACTGTAAGATGAAGTTCATCTTGAACTAGGAAACTGATCCTCACCAGACACCAAAGCTACCAATACCTTGATCTTGGATTTTATAAACTTTAGAACTATGAAAAATAAGTTTTTCATGTTATAAACCACCTAGTCTATGTTATTCTGTTATAACTGCTCAAATGGGACTAACACACTAGCACATGACTTACTTCCATAATGTGAGTGTTGGATGGTAACTGTCTTTGCTGTTTGAAAATGATGACATCTTTACAATTGTATGTTTGTGAATGTGATTACATTATATGAGTCTTCCAGATCTAATCATATCATGGCTGCCATTTTATTTTCATATCACTTTCTGTTTTGCTACAGATAGACAGTGATAGAAATCTATGGTGGGGGGGGAATGTCATTTTATGGCAAATAATGTACTCTTTCAAATCTAAGCTACATTGCAAAGGCATCATTGATTTACTAACAGCTTTCCTAAGTCTCCTTACAAAGGTACACATCCATTATTTTAAAAATATACTAACTATAGAAATGTCAAAATAAGTATGGCTTATAATTATGGAAGTAGAATAGTTTTTTCTCCTCTTTTTCTTTATATGTCAAATTGTTTCACCAGAAATGTTATTAACTTATACTGATTCATAAATATGTGAATGCCACACATTTATACTATAACAACACTTTATTATTCTGGGTGGTCAGTGATACAAAACGTAGAGAGTAAGAGTTCTAAAATGGAAAAATCATTGTGCTCTCCCTCTATCCAAACTTGTTCTTGGAATTACCATGCTTTGAGAACTGTAATAAGGCTAAGGTTCACGAACCTTCTCTCTTCTCAGAAACTTACCCAGCTCTCACGGAATAAAAGGTGGGGATGTGGTCAGTTTTCCTGAGACACATTGCCAGAACTTTAAGGTTATATCAATAATGGAGTGAATACAAGAATGAACCATCCTTTCTATTAAAATGGGAGGAAAAGAGACCCAGTTTCATTTGGAGGTTTGCTTTGAACATATTCTCTGTGTTCTGTAGTGACCTGACATTGCTTCTACCACCACACCCAATCCCACAAGGATTTAAATTGGCATGCTTGATAATATTGTTTTAAATTTAGTAGGGAAGGCCTCCCACCACTAACTGTTTCTATACAGTGTTATTGAACTCTTGGGGAATTTTTCCTCCAAAGAAAGCATGGAGTTCCTTTCTGAAATATTTATTTCTCTAGGCTTCTAAATGTGTCTGGAATTAAAAAAAAGAGAGAATGAGAATGAGTGTATTTCATAATGAGGAGGAAGACAGATGGAGAGAATAGGGGGAATAAGAGATCCGGCAAATGATTCTATGATAGTAGTTTGTTTAGTAACTCTATTATTACCTATCGAAAATTTTTTTTAAGAAACACTATTTTCAGTTTTAAATTTGCCATTTAAATTTCACATTTGTCTTCTCTTTCCATAGACAAAAAATCCTTTTTGAATTTTTGCATATTTGCATCAGCTGAGAACTTGACTTTTTTTTTAAAGGTTTCTTTATTTATGCATACAAGCACTGGGGTACAGGCCAGAGGTACGGGGGTGAGAGGATTCACCAGAGACAAAGTGGGGAACAGGACAGATCGACTGAAACACACTGATGAGGGGAGCAGCGGGTGAGGAAGGATAAATCTGCTACGCCATGTGGGTCCCCTCCCTGGCCAGTGGCAGGGACGAACTCGTGCTGCAGTGGCTGTGGTTTGCTTCATAGTGCGTTGCCCAACCCACTGTGCCACCAGGGAGACCCCTGAGAACCTGACTTTTGAGAAGTGATATTTAAAAGATGCAAACAGGGGTCTCCCTGGTGGCACAAGGGGTTAAGTCATAGCTCTATAAAGCTATCCACAGCCACTGCAGCACGAGTTCAATCCCTGCCAGGGAGGGGACCCACATGGCACAACAGACCTCTCCTGTCTCAACCACTGCTCCCCTCAGCAGTATGTTTCAATTGATCTGTCTGTTCTGCTCCCCACTCTGTCTCTGGTGACTCCTCTCACCCTCCTGCACCTCAGACCTATACCCCAGTTATTATATGCATAAATGAATAAATCTTTTAAAACATAGAAAATGCTAACAGAAAATCTCAGCAGTGTGAATTTAAAAATCTACTAATCATTTCACATATCTTTGGAAGTACACTTCTTTCAAATTATCCAATAGTAAGGAAGTAAAAGACCATTTAGCTATATTTTTGTCTAATAAACAAATATTTTGAACCTAAAAGTAATCTTTTCAAATTTTAGGTTGCATCTAAACTCAAGTTTGCAGTAATAACATATCACTTTGAGTATTGCCAAGTTTTTTGTTCTGGTTATAATTTTCCAGTAGTCAACCAAATTAAATTACAAAATATTCAGAATATTTGTGCCATGTTAAGATGAGACCCCCCCATCCCCATTCTACCATTTAGATGGATGACACACTACCTCCAAGATTACTGAAAGAATCTAATCTGCATTTCTTTCAACTTATTCCAGGGTAACTCACTGTTGAATACATATAGGAAATATATAACCATATTTGATTTCCTTCTTATCATGTCCTTCAAAGAATCTCAAATGGCCCACATGCTTTTTATGCATCCTACAGAGATCATCACCACAGAGTATTAGCTGATAAATATTGATGTCAAGAAGATCAATCAAAATGAAGAGCCGAAGTCAAGATCCCTGTTCCTTTCCTGCCATCACTTCCAAAGTAGTCTTTTTTCATGCATCCAGGTAACTCTTGGGCTCTCAATCCAAGATTAAAAACATCTGCTGTAGGAATTGTCAAACAGTCTTGGAACACTTAGTTGAATTCACAGGAACTCCATCTGGGACTGGTGATACTTAACTTCTTTCATATCTTTAATTGTTTCTAGCACCTCCATAGATCAAAGTTCTCTCCATAATCCTTTCTTTCCATCATGGCACATTTACCCATTTTATATCAAAATGTATAATCTTTACCATCTGGTTTCATAGGGGAATATAAATCTTTATCAAAGTAGATTAACTTTAACTTTTTTTCAGCTGTGTGTGCCTGCATTTTTTTTTTTTTTTAAAGAATATCATCTCCTCTTCCATAGTAGACCTTAAATTTAGAAACAAGATTTCTGGACTTTTCTAATAGTGGAGTACTTTTATATCTTGCCTTGTGCTTTAATAGACAAGTTCAAAAGAAGTCACTGTTTTGTTATCTTTCATCTTCTGTGCTGGAACAATATACATTACTCTTACAAGACATATCCCAGAATCATAAAGTTGCACGTTTGAAAATCTATGTCCTGTCACAAAATTATAAACATCTAAAAGACATCATTAGGGCTTAAAAATGTCTAGTGCTATCCTTGAGCCAGTGACCAGTTCATAGTATATACTCGATAAATTATTATATAGACAGCAATAAATTATTAATGTATTATATACTCAATAGCTATTATGTAAAAATTAAATTTTCATGATAAAATAAAAAATAAATCAGATAAATATAGCAAAGCCTTAGATAATGGATATCTAAATTATTACACAGAAATATTATGTAATATCTAATTCATACAAGTGAATGTATCTTAGTTGTTATAAGCTCCTTTAAATCACTTTCCTATTTTCATGCTCTGTTACTATTATACTCCTCCTTATATTTTCTTACAAATGCATATCATATGTTTTATTATACAGAGTATAGTCTCTTATTGCTTCTACTCATTCCACTACATATACAAAAAATCTGGATCTTTAATATAGATAACATATACACCAAATCTGGATTTTTAATATAGTTAACATTACTTATAGTGAATGTAGATGGTTACATTTTAAGATTTTTGTGTCATGGATTACTTCCTATAGCAAAATATTGTTCATCTAAAATTTCTGATGAATGACAGTGATTCACTCTTGCAATCACAGACAGATTTCTGATTAATTACTTTCAATAAGATAAAGTCACATTCTCTCTAGTCTCCAACATGGGAAAGTATATATGTAGTGAGGAGACATTTTTAAATGAGGAGACCTTACTTTAAGTAAGAAAAAAAAATAGATTTTAACAAAACAACTGGCAAGCTATCAGAGCAGGAGGGAAAATGTGGGGAAGCAAAAATGGGAAAAATGGGGGGGATCCACATGGACTATGGCAAAGGATTACAGGTGTTTTGGTGGTGGATATAGTAGCACACATCTAAAGAGGTGTGAACCTATATCTCTAAATCTTATGGAATATTTTTAAAACCAATGTTACCGCAATAAAAAAGATACAATTTAAGGGCCTCCTTGGTGGTGCAAGAGGTTGAGCGTGTAGCTCACACCTTGTAGCTTCCACAGCCACTGCAGCGTGAGTTCGCTCCAGGCCAGAGAAGGGACCCACATGTCCAGCAGACCTCGCCTGCCTCATCTGCTGCTCCCCTCAGCAGTGTATTTCAGTCGATCTGCCTGTTCTGCTCCCGGCTCTCTCTGGTGAATCCTCTCACCTCCTGCGACTCTTGACTATACCCAGCTCTTGTATGCATAAATAATAAAATCTTCTTTTAAAAAAACAAGGATCCAATTTAAAAAACAAAGGTTTCAGAGATGTGGCAGCCAGCTTTTTTTTGGATAATTACCTAATTCTTCAATCCTAGTGTTAAACATTTCAGCCATATTCATTTTACATGGGATTAAATAAATGTCTCTTTCTAAGGCGAAGATATCTTCCAAGGAGCACGCTATAAGTTCTAAATGTATCTAATCTTCTATTATGACATATTCCATTAGGAACTATGAAAAATGAGCTAATTTTAAGGCATAGCTTTGAAATGGTAATATCTCTTATAATGACATCTATCCTATTGAACTTCAAACAATGTAGTACTGTAGGACCAAATGTCAAGGCCATGCCAAAGAAAAGAGAAGACATATCTAATCATAAGGTCATATAAACACACCAAATTTTATTGAAATTGTAGCTCCAGAGCTTTGGCATTTTGTTACAACATTACATTTAGATTGATAACATAAAGTGAGACAGTTGTATCTAGATGATTAGATTTATAAATGCATAGTAGTCTAAAATAGCAAAATAATTTTTAATTATTTAGGATGCTAGTCTTTTCATTTCCTGAATTTGTTTTAACTGTACAATGTGCCTGGTAAAGAAGAAACAGCTTTTAAGTCCCTTTAAACAGGAAATTCTATAGCCCAAGACAGGAAACATTTAGATGATGGTCACATTATTCTAGAGATATACCACATCAACACTATGTTGTGTGTTTTTTTTAAAGATTTATTTATTTATGCATACAAGAGCTGGGGTATAGGCCAGAGTCCAGGGCGGTGAGAGGATTCACCAGAGACAGAGTGGGGAGCAGAACAGGCAGAATGACTGAAACACACTGCTAAGGGGAACAGTGGGTGAGGCGGGAGAGGTCTGCTGCGCTATGTGGGTCCCCTCCCTGGCAGAGGCAGGGATTGAACTCGTGCTGCAGCGGCTGTGGTTTGCTTCATAATGCGTTGCTTAACCCACTGCGCCACCAGGGAGGCCCAACACTATGTTGTTTTTATTCCAACCCATAAAAGCTGAGTGGAGACCCTAGAATTCACCCTCTTGAGATTGTAATGAAGCACCCCAAAACATCCACTCTGGTGATGTCAGGGAAAGCTAAGTAGGGAGTTGATACTTTCATCCCTGCTAATCAGTAATAAGCCCTTATTTGAGGGCCTCAGCATGAGTAAAGAGCAAGCAAGCGGGAGGCTGGACTACCACTCCAACAGAGAACCAATAAGGAGGGCCTCCCTGGTGGCTCAGTGGGTTGAGCGCCACACTGTGAAGCATCAGTGGCCCAGCAGCGCGAATTCAATTCCCAGCTAGGGAGGAGACCTACATGATGCAGCAGACATCTCCTACCTTGCCCACTGTTCCCCTCAGCAGTGTATTTCAGTCTATCCGCCTGTTGTGCTCCCCATTCTGTGTCTGGTGAATCCTCTCACCTCCTGAGACTCTGGCCTGTACACCAACTCTTGTATGCATAAATAAATAAATATTTAATAAACAAATAAGGTACCCCCATTCTCTCCACACTGGATGATGCCAGGAGTACTACAGGAAAGGCAAGATGTTTACAGTAGTGAGACCCACTAACTACTATAAAGGGCTTCCCTTCTTGAGTTAATGAAGGATGTTGAAGTTAATGAAGTGAGGTTTCTACCGCCACCTAACAATAAAGGTGTAACACTCCCTCTTCCCCTGCCAGAGCAGTGTCAGAGGAAGCTAACTAAAACAGAAGGTTTAAAAATAAGAACATAATACCAAAATGGCAAAATGGAAGGGGCAGAGAGGAATGAATAGTTAAAATTGAAATTACCCACTATGAACCAGATAGATTAAATAAAAGCAACTATAGAAAAAGAGCCTCAGGTAACTAGAGGATTATAGATTATAACAAATAATCTAATATTCATGTCATTGAAGCATTAAGAGATGAGGAAAAAGGGGAGTGCTGAAAAATTACTCAAAATATGGTTGAAAACTGTTGCCTCAGGAGTGGTAGTGTTGGAAATAATCCACAGAAAACTCCTCAATGTTTTTTAAGAGACATTAATTTACAGACTTAGGACACGAAAGAGCCCTGAAAGAAGTCAATGCCAAAATGTATTAAAATTAAATTACTGAAAATGGAAGATAAATCTTGGAGCAGCCAAAGGAATACAGCACCTCATCTACTGGATAAAATAATTAGGATGACAGAAAATTTATCAGACTACATGGAGATTAGAAGGAAATAGCATAGTATTTTTCAGGTGCCACAAGAAAGGTATTGTCAGTTCAATCCTATAGTTAATGAATGTATCTTTCAAGAAAGAGGAACAAAAACTAAAAAAATTTGTCCTGGTCTGTATATCTTCCCTAAAAGAATGACTGGGAAATTCTCTCAACAGAAATAACATAAGGAACTACAGAATATCAGAGAGGCAGGAAGAAGTAAAAATACAGGTAAATACAGTAGACTTTTATCATCTTCTTAAACTTCAAAATTATATTTGATGAGAAAAAATTATAAAACTGTTGAATGTGGTGCTAAATACTAAATAGTAGCAGAATCATTTAAAACCATTATGTGAAAAGTGAGTGAGAGCAATGAGAAGTAATTGAAGCTGAGATGTCTATACTTCACTTGAAATGGTAAAATGAGGTCATCAATGAACTGTAATGTTACATACATACTGTAATACTTAGAGTATTGTAACAACTAAAAAAAATTCAAAAAAGGTACTCAAAATATTATAGATAAATCTATAAAAGGTTCAAATAACTGACACGAGGGCATGAAAAATAGAAAAAACAAGAATTAAATGAAAAAGCCTTAGCATATCAATTTACACTAAATGTAAAAAAAACTAAATATACTAATTTGAGAAAGCTCCATTTGGTAGATTGAATTTAAAAACATCACCCAAGTATATGCTGTTGACAATAAAGTCACTCAAATATAATGGCATGGGCGAGCAGAAAGTAAAAGGGTGGAAAATATATATCACGTAGATATTAATCAAAGGAAAACTGGAATAGCTGTATTAACATCCGGCAGACTTCAGAGAAAAGATTATAGGAGACAAGAAGAGATATATCATTTTAAAAGATTCAGTACACAAAGATATCGTAATCTTGAATATATGTATATGCTCAAAAATAGCACCTCAGAATGTGGTAGAAAAACTCACAGAACTGAAAGGAAAGAGATGAATTCACAATCGTAGAAGGTATCATGTTTGACAAGTACTTGGATTTGGCACAAAAGGCAACATGCATAAAAGGGAAAGCTGATCAACTGAATTTCATCAAAATTAAAGATATTTCTTCTGCAAATGACACTGTTGAAAACATGAACAGATAAGCTATAGGTTGTTAGTCCAGCATGGTTTCTGGTGAAGACTGTTTTCCTAGGTCACAGATAGTTGCCTTCTCGCTGATCCTACATGGAGGTGTGTGTGTGTGTGTGTGTGTGTGTGTGTAGATAGAAATAAAGAGAGCGAGAGAGGACAGAGAACACTTCCTATTCTAAATTTACTAATCCCATCATGAGACCCCTCACCCTTCTGACTTCATCTAACCTTGACCTCCCAAAGGTCCCATCTCCAAATTTTGCCATCACATTGGGAGTCAGAACTTGAACATGAAGGGTGACATAAACATTCAGTACACAACAGAGGAAAAATGCTATAAATCCTACAATTTGAAAATACGTCTTTACATACTTACTAGCACATACAATTTCACAGTAAGCTCCAGGATCTTTAAGTAGACATGATTATTTGGGAGTGCCAATGGATTTGGGAAGGAGTTTAAAAGAACTGCAATAAGTAAGTGCCCTGGTCTTTTCTGTGAGAGTAATCAACATTGTTTGATTATGTTTGTGTGGATAAATAGGTCTGCTTATGGATAATGTTAGACCTCCTCAGATGAATGTGTTCTATGTAAATAGGCCTGAAATTCATACTGCTCAAAACGATGTGTTGGTTTAGATTATTCTACTTTATTCTGTTTATGCTATTAAAACATGCAGATCTGCATTCCAGCCACACATTAGGTCAGTTTCCAATGAAGTTGTCTAAGGAGCTGGGCTCTAGATAAAATATTAGCTAAGACGTTGAGGGAAAAAGGCATTCACCTTGATGATTATGCAACTATGATTGCTATTATTCAGAATAATCTTTCTTTTTTGTTTGTTTGTTTTAAGAAAGGAACTTAAGAAAATAAATGTGGCATGGTGCCAGCTACACATTGGCTACAGATGGGAATTCCCAAGCTAATGTACAAATAGCTTGTACTATAACTACAGAAACTACAGACAATCCATGTCTAAAATTTTAAAGGGACTATTTAATCTATTTAAAGAATTTGGAGTTTGAAAAAACTCTAGAGAAAACTTAGCTGACAAGAGCAGTTGTATAAAGCTAACGGCATTAAGAAAGGGAATAAGAGAAGAGAAAAGGATTTTTTTGGTAAATGGACATGAAGAAGTTGTAATTATGTTGCAGATAGAAGGTGGGGGAATGCAAGTGATTAATATAAATAGTGTCAAAGAGCTTATATATATATAACATAGATAATATCGATGCTTAATGAATATGTTCTTACATTTGCTGCCTGGTATTTTATAGAGTATATATATTACATGTGGCATCTCTACTAGTAAAATGAATCACCTTATTCATATCTTTGTGACTATGACTTCACTTTGGACATTGCTTTCTTTCATTTTATTTTGTTGGTGGAGGATTCAACCTAGTGTGAATCAGTTTTAAAACTAAACTATGAGATTTCTGGAGCAGCAAGAAGACTTATTTTTCACCATACTACCACTGTTTAGCACAATTATATTAAATATTTAAAAATGCTAAAACTTTCTGAATATTACATGGTAGATCTTGTCATGAGAATTTAATATTAAGTGTATTCATTACCACATATAAGGAAATAATTGATATACCTGCTTTACAGATGTCTTCAAAGTCCTGTGCTTTTCATTACATATTTCTTCACATGGTTGGTACATATAAGGTGTTCAATAAATATTGAATAAACAAATACCATGTATAAGTAAACATGGTTATGAAATGTTACATTTTCATAATTTCCATCTAACTGTTAAACTCAGAAAAAAATTACTTTGGTACCTTTTGAATGGTTTTGTCCATCTTTATTTTGTTTTTATGGAAATTTCTACCTTCTGTTACACATAAACTGGTTATCATTACCCATGTAGTCATCTGTGACTACAATTTGACAAAAACATTACTTCTACAGAAACTTTTTGTGGTACCTCATTACAATACAATACAATTTCCTTCCATATCTTTCCTGAGAGTACACCTTTCATTTTCAGTTTTTGAAATACATAGAGTTTGGGAATCATTATGGTTATTGGCCTATTATTCTAACTCAAAATTGCCTGATTCATAATATACTGGTTTCCTGAAGTAATATGTTTTTATATATTATTAGCAGTGATTATATACATATAATCACTTCACTCTCTCCTTCCTGTCTTCCTTCCTTGCTTCCTTCCTTCCTTCTTTCCTCCTTCCCTTTCATCACCCTACTTCACTCCCTATTCCTTCCTTCTTTTTTTCTTTCTTATTCTTTTCCTTTTTTCTTTTTTATTCTTTAAATTGTATCATTTTCAGTTGAATTAATGGTGGTTCACAATACTGTATATGATTTAGGGATGAAAATGCACATCTCTTCCTATTTATGTTATCACACCACAAGATTCCTAGCGTCTGTTTTGGTTTAGAGTTTTCTGTTCCTTTGTTCTGTTTCTTTATATTTCACATGGAATCAACTGGGGTTAGCTTTCTCTTTTTGACTTATTTTGATTAGCATAATATCCTTCAGCTCCATCCCTTTTGATGCAAATAGTAAGAGTTTGCTTTTATTTGTTTGTTTGTTTATTATGTTCACTTTGGCAGCACAAATACTAGAATATTTATTTATTGCTGACTAGTATCCCATTCTGTATATATACCACATCTTAACCTAATCATTTGTTCTTGGTCACTTGGGTTATTGTCAATAACTTGACCATTGTTAACAGCATGAACAAAGGAACACACCTATCCCTTCAAATAAGGATAGGTGTTTTATCACTCTTCAGGTAGATACCTAGAGCGAAATGACTGGATCAAATAGTAGATCTATTTTTAATGTTTTCAGCAGCCTCCATAGAGGGCAGAACCAGTCTACATTCTCAACAAAATGGTGTAGGGTTCCTTTTCCTTTATAACCTGGACAAGTTGTTTCTGATCTTTTTGATGAGTGATTCTCATGGTCCTGAGGTGGTATCTTGTTGAGTTTTGGATTTACATTTCCCTGATGATAAGTGATGGTGAGCTTTTATTTTTTTTTTTATGTACCTATTGACCTTTTGTATGTTCTGCCCATTTTTGGGAATAGATTATTTTTTTTCATATTGTTGAGGTATATGAGTTCTTTGTAGATCACTGGATATTAAGTAGATCTTTGTCAGGTAGCTGATATACAAATATGTTCTCCCATTCATTAGGGTGTCCTTTCAAACTCTTGCAAAATTTGAGGGGGAATGCTTACAAACACATTTATTATACTGATATCAAAAAGCAGACAAAGGTATTGCACACACACACACACACAAAAAAAAAAAAACAATCTATAGACCAATATGGCTGATAAACACAGAAACAAAATATCATAACAAAATCTTAAGAAGCAAGTTTTCCTCTAACTGTACTTCAATTATGTCCATAGTAATAGCTTTCTGACCCCAATTTTCTACTATATAAGATGTTCCCTGTCATAACTTCATTTCCAGGTATTTTAACATGGATATATAAACCATACATTTCAGATTGCAAAATAAAAGAAAATGTGCCTAGAACTTGATAATTAGTTTCAACTAATCCCACTTGACTCTTCTACATACTTGCATTCTTTTTTATCACATGTTAAAAGCTCAAGATTAAAGTCTGAATTTTTATGGTAATGAGGATTTGAGCTTGTGTGTATTTTTCTTTTCATTTTGGAACTTGCTGGTAGATGCTTATCTAATGAAAATACTAACTTAGATAAAACAAAAATCAACCAGCAGAATCACATATCACATGTTTATAATTATTAGGTTCATACTTTAGCAATTTATTACCCTTAACTACTATTATACCATTCTGAAACCTTTTAAACATTATTTCTACTATTTTCCCTTATGACGCTATTCAAATTCATCCCTATTCTTATTTATAATTAAATAGATTGTTTCTTTGCATACAGAATTACTCAAGACTGCAACCTGAGGCAGAATTTCTTTCAAGAGGAATCAGATTTATCTCAATTAATGAGTGATGTTTCATCTCTATTGCCAAGTGCACATTATCTTTTATTCGATATGATATGCTAAACCCAGAAACTTTCCCGAGTGCCAAATATCATTTCTCCTCTCTCCAAATTCATTCTCCAGGGATTCAAGGATTTCTATTCACTCACCTCAGCCCTGATCCACATATCTGCTATTTCCATTCCAGCCATCTCTGCAAGATGCCAATCACCTTGCCCTTGGCTCGGGGCTTTTGAGTTTGTATAGCCAAATATCCAGAGACTGGGTTCATTCCACCTAACACTTTTGGACTTTGATACTGGCATTTTTTTCATGCAGACTTCCAGCAATGAAAAGTTCCCTTACCAAATTCCACACCACCTAGCTCCTTCTATTTATTTACATTTTGTATTTTCCAAACTGCAACACAGCAGCCAACTTAAGAGGCTATAGAAGAACTTGCGGGTCTTTGGTGTCACAATGAATGCTTGCTTGACTGCTGGCCACAGTCCTCTTTTACTGGAAATTTTAATTGTATTTCCATCCAAGCCACATCAGTGAGAGTTTTTCTTTTGAATTTCAGTGAAAATGATGATAGAATGATGAGCGATTGGCATGATGCAACTTTACCAAGCAAACAGGAAGAAGCTGAGAGACCTTGGAGAAAATATCTAAGAATAGCTTAAGAGCATTTCCTTTGAGAAATCTGGGGGATTCAACTAAATGATTGTAAACCACTAAAGGTAGCTTATTTGTTTCCACAACAACATCTTGTTTCCTCACAAGATTTGTAGCAAAAAAGTCTTTGGAATTAGCAAATTACTGTTTCATTTGATGATGTTTATTTTAAGACACACAGGTACTAATCAGTTTGACCAAAAGCATGAAAAATTGTCATTTCATCATACACAATTTGTTGCCTGTATCATACGAATTTTTAAAAAGATAATTTACTTTCTTGACTACATCCTCTGATATTTGTTATTAATTTAAAAACTATGTTCTTTTGCACCTAGAGGGTACTTTTGTGGTCATTTGTTTTATAGGTATTTAAATCATCTCAAATGCCAAATGAGAACACCCTCATAACATCCTCCACACAAGCTAATTAACCAGAATTACAACACATTACTCCTAATGGCACACATGAGTTTCTCATCTGCATTTGGAATGAAATTCACACTCTGCATTGTTCATTGATGGGAACACAAAAATAAGACAAGGCCATATGATGATGTCTCCCTTGGTGTGTGTGTCCTGGTGAAGCTGCCATATTGACCTAATAATTGGGCTCTCAGTTTTATGTATCCAAGATTTCAATATACTAGTTCTACAGCGAGGCCTTGAGAAATTTATGAATCTGATACCTGTGTATCAAAATGCATTTATGAGTGGCGTCCTTTGCGCTTCCCTGGTGGTGCAAGGGGTTAAGCACTGCACTATGAAGCATCTGAGCCATTGAACCATGAGTGTGATCCCCGGCCAGGGAGCTGACCCACATGGCCCAGCAGACCTCTCCTGTCTCAACTACTGCTCCCCTCAGCAGTGTATTTCAGTAGATCTGTCTGTTCTGCTCCCCACTCTGTCTCTGGTGAATCCTCTCACTCCCCACCCCGCACCACTTGCCTGTACCCCTGTTCTTGTATGCATAAATATAAAAAAATTCTTGAAAAATGCATTTATGAGTGCAACTATAAAGCAATATATATTACAAATTTGTTTTTATTTATTTAAGAACACCTGTATTCAGTACTCAAAAAGATTATTTCTACTTTACAGGCTGTTTCATTTCTAATATCAAAGCACAAAGAAAATCAAATTACTAAGCAGAGATTATTTGGGGGGAGTGTGAAATTACAAAGAAGAACTGAAGTTGGATTGAAGTCTTTTGTCTGAGGCACTTTGAACACTGTTGTTTCATATATTTTTTTCCCAAGGACTAGAATATGCTATTTTTCATATACAGTCAGTCTTTCTCACTGACTTTGTCTCACATTGTCTCTTACACTCCCTTTTACTTCCTAAAATTATTCTGGTAACCACTAGCACATTTTCTGGTAAGTTCTCTTTGTTTCACATCCCATAAGTGTTTTTCATTTTCATTGCAATAGCACCTTTCTTCATTTCAACATGTTTTCATGATGTTACAATTCATAGGGTACAGGTTTTTCTCAAAATTGTCCAGCAGAGGGCCTCCCTGGTGGTGAAAGGGGGTAAGTACCCACAGCCACAGCAGCACCAGTTGGATCCCTGGCCAGGAGGTGACCCAATGGCACAGCAGACCTCTCCTGCCTCACCCGCTTTTCTCCTCAGCAGTGTATTTCAGTCAATCTGCCTGTTCCCCGACACTGTCTCTGGTGAATTCTCTCACCATTCCCCATACCCTTGGCTTGCACCTAGAGGGTACTTTTGTTGTCATTTGTTTTATAGGTATTTAAATCATTTTATATGATTTAACTTATACATAAAACCCCAGTTCTTGTATGTATAAATAAATCTTTAAAAAAAACCTGTCCCACATAGTTACTATTTTCTTTTTATAAAATGATCCTATTGACTTTATCAATTAAAAAGACTCCAAATACATTTATTTTTGCCTTGAATAATTTTGAAGGACTGCCATTCATCAATTTTACTTATCTTCTCTCACAGTTGTAGACAATTATTTTGAGAGTCCATCTCTCTTTTAGAATTTTATGCCTTACACAACTCCAGAACATACCTTCCCAAATGATTCTTTTACAAGAGTCACTGAAATTAGAGGTGCCATTTGTAGTAAAATGTCACGGACCGTATCTGACTGACTTTTAGCTATAACCAACAATTACATGAAAGAAAAGAGAGATTAGGGGGACAATGTGTGCACTTCAGAAAAGGGGCTCTCTTGTAACACAGTTCCACTGCTACTTCATTGGTAGAAACATGGGCCAGTTCCCTTCTTGGCTTTAGTTTTCTTGAGTGGAAAGATGCAGGGGTGAAAAAAAAAAAAAAAAGCATTCTTACCTTCCTACTTCCTACATCCTCTGCCAGGTTGTCCTAAGACTTCAAAGAAATGCTGAGTACAGTGACCGACAGGAATAGGTCATCAACAAATGTAGCCAGTTTACTAACATCTGACACAGAGTGAGGTTGCAGGGATGCATCATGTGTTCTCAACTCAAACTGATTGCCACACCCTTCTAAAGTCTGGGAAATTACACTCCCTGAACTCCCTTCATTTTGGGTAAAATTCCCCTATGAGAGGAAGTTGCATGAGGTTTCCGCAGCAGGGAAGTCAAAGTCATTATTCCCCAGTGCGGTGGAGTCAGATCGTGGGCTGGCGTGAGCGTCACTGCAACTTCTCAGTGAGCACGTGGGGAATGCCACATCACCACTGCAGAAGGCTGAGGCCTCCAGCATCTTCCTTGACTTTCCAGCTTCAGTGCCCCTGATTTTCTATGTTAACTCTCTGATCTTCCCTCTTCAGCTCTTCCAACATCCACGTAAAGTCGCATTCCGAAGTGAAACCTGTTATTCTTGGAGTGGTTAGTGACTCTGTTTTCCTGAGTGATCCCAGGCTGATAAAGCTGGCTGTGGTCACATTCAGAAAGCTGCCAGAGTGTAAACTCACACGGAAAGGGCAACTGCTCCTGTCTTCCATTGACAGAATTTATTTATAGATTATTTGAATAATATTATTCTCTCTCACTAGACTGTGGTACCAAAGCAGTGATTGGCACACAAGAGGAACTCCATAAACATTTCTTGAATGCCAGCAGGCCTATGTAAGTATTTTGTTTGACCTACCATTTACCCTTTCTCGCTCTCCCACCACTGCATGAACAAGAACCAGAATCTTAAAGAATCCCTCTCTTGCCTTCACCTTTGATGATGCCCTTCCCACGCAATTCTGGGAAGAGAAATGTTAGAGGCAGAAGTTTGAATCAGGTTGGGAAAGAAAATATAGGCACCTTCAAAAGGCAAGACAGGAGGAATGTTCCTGATTGGTCTTCAAAGACTCAGATACAAGAGAAATAAATAATATTAATATTTTTTTAGTTCATAATCAAATACATTCTGTTCTGCATATAGAATAAAACTCCTGTTAAGATGGTTATTCAGGGCCCTTCCTGGTGGCACAATGGGTTAAGCAACGCACTATGAAGCAAACTGCAGCCACTGCAGCACAAGTTTGATCCCTGCTGCTGGCCGGAGAGGTGACCTTCATGGCACAGCAGACCTCTCCTACCTTGCCCGCTGCTCCCCTCAGCAGTGTATTTCAGTCGATCTGCCTGTTCTGCTCCCCACTCTGCCTCTGGTGGATCCTCTCACCGCCCACATCTCTGCCCTGTACCCCAGTTCATGTATGCAGAAATAAATCTTTAAAAAAAAAAGATGGTGGCCCTCCCTGGTGGCGCAGTGGGTTAAGCAATGCAGTATGAAGCAAACCGCAGCCACTGCAGCACAAGTTCGATCCCTGCTGCCGGCCAGGGCAGGGACCCACATGGCGCGGCAGACCTCTCCTGCTGTGCCCGCTGCTCCCCTCAGCAGTGTACTTCAGTTGATCTGCCTGTTCTGCTCCCCACTCTGTCTCTGGTGAATCCTCTCACCTCCCTGGACTCCGGCCTGTACCCCAGCTCTTGTATGCATAAATAAATAAATCTTTTAAAAAAAAGAAAAAGATGGTTATTCATGTTCCCATTTTATTAGTCACCTCATCCTCAGATTCTATGTTAACTTCTGACTCTCACTCTCATGCTTGCTAGGTAGCCTTAATCTATCTGACATTAATCATGTTGCTTCATTGATCTGTAATCTAAAAGAGAGTAGAGATCATATTTTATTTATCTTCACATTCCAGCACCTAGCCTATTGCTACCCCACCCAGGGTGATCAATAATTCCATTTTGAAGGAATGAAATATTTGTACACAGAGTATATAGCAAAACAGTATCTGTTTGACACCCTTTTCAAAACACCATCCAATGGCACATTTATTTAAATACTGAAAACTACCATTTAATAAGGAATTTGAATATTTTCTTGACAATTTGATTACATAAGGGAAGTACATAAGAATGTGTGTGCATGTCTGTAATTTTCATACACCACTTTAAAATTCTTTCTAGGGGGCCTCCCTTGTGGTGCAATGGGTTAAGCAATGTACTATGAAGCAGACTACAGCCACTGCAGCAAGAGTGTGATCCTTACCACCGGCAGAGGAGGTGACCCACATGGTGTGTCAGACCTCTCCTGCCTCACCCGCTGCTCCCCTCAGCAGTGTGTTTCAGTAGATCTGCCTGTTCTGCTCCCCACTCTGTCTCTGGTGAATCTTCTCACCCCCTCCACCTCTGGCCTGTACCTCAGTTCTTGTATGGATAAATAAATCTTTTAAAAAATGAAATAAAATGCTTTCTAGGCTATAGACTGAAAAAATTTAGAAACATTATACTAACTGGTAATTCCTTGTTTTTTCTTTCCCGTTGCTATCTCTTTCTCCTTTCTGAATGTCAAGTCGCATGCTACAAGAGTTGGAGGGTAGTAAGATGTTCATGTTCTGAGTCTTTAAGACAGATAGTAAAATCTAGTAGAGAGCAGAGACAATCATACTGGCACCTCTCTGTCATGCTTAGAGTTATTAGAGATAAGAAAATATCATTTTATCACCAAATAATCAATATAGGATACTTAGAAATAGCAAATGTGTGTTTTAGAATAAAAATTGACAGTTTTCAACATTTAAAACTATTACAAAAATAATTTTTTTTTAAATTTAAGAATTTAACAATTCTATTTTAAACAAAAGTAAAGGAAATATATGGAAAAGAGTACTAATAGTAAATGCTTTGGTATAAGAACATGTAATGTTTACAATGTTCACTCAATGCCATGAACTCTGTTAAATTAGACATATATATGATATCTATATTTGTATATAACTACAACATTCATATGAGTTATATATGAATGATAATAGATTTTTAGAAGAAAAACATGCTTCAAGGTATTAAATAGCTTCCCCAAGGTCATGTAGGTAACAGGTGGTTCAGCCGCTTTTCAAATCCAATGGTATGTACCTGCAGAAACAGCCCATTTTTGTAAAATAGAAAATAATGCTCAAAAATGCTCTTGACAGGGGAAGGAAGAGCACAAGGGACTGTGGTGATGGTGCACAGGTGAATTGGTGGTAGGAACTTTACAGGACTGTACCTGAGAGGGAAAAGCAAACATTGTAAAAAATGAACAATGCTATAAAATATATAAATAGGGCCTCCCTGGTAGCGCAGCAGGTTGAGCACCGCACTATGAAATGTCTATGGCACAGCAGTGAGAGTTCGATCCCCGACCAGAGAAGGGACCCATCTAGCACAGCAGACTTTTCCTGCCTCACCCACTGCTCCCTTCAGCAGTGTATTTTAGTTCATCTCCCTGTTCTGCTCCCCACTCTGTCTCTGGTGAATCCTCTCACCTCCTGTGACTCTGGCCTGTTTCCCAGCTCTTGTGTGCATAAATAAATAAATTATATATATATTTATATATATTAAAAGCAATGGGCCAAAAGGAAAATCAGACTATTACCACTGATAATATGTAGTGTGGAGCAGAAGAAGCTGTGTGGTACAGGGTCTAGCATAACCTAGTGATGGAAATGATGCATGTAGGGGAACTGGAAATGAAATTTAAATATATTAGAGATGATTTTAGCAGATGAAGGCAAAGGTTCATAACATCAAAGGTGGAAAAAAGCATCAATAAATATTTAACCAAAAACACATAAAAATGATAGCCTTCAACAAGTCAGCTCTCACAGCTTTCAAAGCTTAAATACAAAAATAGTCTTTTTTCCACTTTAAGATGTTCACTCTACCAATGTCTAAAGGGTAGGGACAGTAAATTTAGAAATATACAGTCCAGCTAGAGAGGCTCCATTTAAACCAGAAAGATTGAGAATCTGGAAAAAATAATTCATTGAGAAAAATCAAAGTTTTCTTATCAAAAAAGCAAGGTTGATCAGGAAAAAAAAAAAACAAAAGCAGATCCTTCATGGAGCACCTGAAGTATCTGTGTGACTTCTGGCAACATATCTAGCTGGCATTTTGAGTTTACATGTGTTCCCCACTGCTTTTTTCTTTCTACCCTGGACTTGTACATGCCTGGTCACCAGAGGCATTAACCTCTTCCTGTTATATAAATGTTGAGATGTAACAATGCAAAGTATCAGGAGTTCCAGGCAGGACTATTGTGAATTTTTTAATTTGGCTACATTCCTTGAAACTTCAACTTGAGTTGATTTAAATCAAAGGACATGGGTAACTCCAAGAATTTACTCAGCTCTGAAATTCTTTTATTCTTTGCTGATCCTCACCCCTTAAATTGTAAAATCCCTTTCCTTCTATACCCTACCTGATCAGTCCGATTAGTCTTTGCCAAATCAGGTTTGCCAAGCTTAGGACAGTTATTTATTTGAACATTTATATGTCATCTCAGCTCTGCATTATTTATAAAAGTTGCTATGAACATTGCATATTGTCAAAAAATATGTAGGAAATGCTCACGAAATTGTTCAAGTGACTAGTTGCTTCACTGTGATTTACAATGATGGAAAAAGTAATTTATCTCTAAGAACTGTTTTTGTCATTAGGAATGTATTAGTACAGTCTAATTTTACATTGGACTAAACTAGAATAAGGGACGTTAAGCTATTTCTCTAGGGCATACCTCATGTTGTGTGATTCTAGGTCTATACTATCTATATCACATAACAATTTTCTATTAAAAGTATGTTTGAAATTAACACCCAGCAAATTGATTCTTCCTCCAAATGGCCATCCATTTGTTCAGTTACTATGTGTTTTGTACCGACTGTGTATATGTCAGACCCTACACTTGGCACAGGCAATATAAAGAAAAAAAACTCAATGGTTCCTCTAAGTCAGCTCGTGAGATGGTGGTGAGGTGCATTTGGACAACAAAAATGAAGAATAAAATGATGAGCCAAGATATGACAGGGGATGTCAATGGGGCAGGGAAGGTTTACTGGAGATAATCATGACTAAGCTATGTCTTGAAGGTTAATAGAAATAAGTCAGACACAGAAGGAAAGAATGAACATATTAGGCAAAAGAATCTTCATAGACAAAAGGAAAAAGAAATGAAGATATCTCATACCTTTGAAGAACAGCAAATGACTTAGCTTGGCTGGGACCAGGGGCAAAAGTAGACTCTGTGTGAGAAATTTTCTTTTGTAAAATAGTTAAAGAGATTTATACTATTCTAAAAAGGGACCTGCAATTAATCACAAAGTGAAAATGGTTTAAAAAACAAAAAAGGAGGTGTGACAATAATATAAGGCCTGAAAGAACAGTATCAATCCCAGAAGGAAGGAAAATGAGACAGAAAAGCATGAAAATAGCTTGACCTTTGGTTGCTGGGAAGCAGATGAAGGTCTCTCTGTGGTCCCCTCAGCACAAATCAAGTCAGCCAAGGTGAAAGTCACCTGAAGAAACAGACATAAGTCACTGTGTACGTTTATTTTCCCTACCACAATCCAGAAGGAGGACCAAATCAATTCAGAATCGTGGATTTTCCTGCATGAGTGATAGCAGGTCATTTTCAGTGGGCCAAGTCCCGTACTGTATTTATTCAGTGTTGAAATGTAGTAAGGGAACAGGGAATTGGTTAACTTCCAGAATTGTGAAATAAAACATTTGGCCACAAAATTAACCAAATGAACAAATGTCTTTTGAGGTTTGTTGTGGTAGCTGCATTTTGCATCAAGTCTACTTTGGGATGTATAGAATTTTCATCTTATACTATATCAATTTACCTCAGTCAATGAAAATCACTAATGTCAGAATACACATGATGTTGTATTTTATGAAATCCCCAATATTTTCCCTGAATCCCAACAGAAATCAATACCTGAATCACTATTAAGGCAATTTGCTTTCAACACTGGCCTTCTCACCAGGAAACATATCTCTAATTTTTTTTCTTTGTAATACCCCAAAGTTGGTATATACACACCCTGAAGTTCTACTCACTTAAATTCTGTCACTTTCCTTTGTCAACTGAAGTTGAAATTGGCTACCAAACTAGACTTAATTAGGTTGTATGCTCTTAGCTCTGGCTTTTATTGTTATCCAATAAATATCTGATAAAATGAATGTGCCCCCCCCCATTCTATCAAAGTCTCCAGTTTGGAAAGTAATAAATAATTATTTTCAGTATTCTTTACATTCCTTTGTGAATTCTAAACTTCATTCTAAAGCACAATTTTGAATAAGTGTTGTAAATTATCATCTTATTATAGTAAAAGCAGTTTTAGTATAGCAGACATATCACTGTATATAAGATTAGAAGACTTGTTTTTTCCTCCTAGATCTGGAACTAACTTGTCATACCTCCCCAATTCTTCAATTCCTCCATTATAAAGTAAGCTTTATTATTTCTTACTACGACACTCTGAATCTTTAAACAAATATGGTTCATTCAAGGCTTCTATTAAGAGAGAAATCTAGAGACAAAACATATTTTACCATGAAGTCTCTGCACCAAATCATTTTTGAGTTGTCTTCGTAATCACCCTAATAATGATAGCCACAACTATCATGATAGTGTATTTATCAAATGTCTACATGTTCACGTCACCATGCTAGACACTAAGATACAGCAACTATCTAAACAGATGTGGTCCTGGCTGGAATCCTAGGAGCACAATAGATAAAAAGAGAAAATGGTTTCCCACATGAAACTACTCCCTCAAAGGAACTATTCTTCAGACGTTTCCTTCAACATGATTCATGATATGTGGTAGTCTATTCACTTGCAGGTTAAAAAACAATAACCAAAACAGTACTGACAAATTAAGGTAGTCAGTGCCACCTGCAGTTGGAACATATATAAATCCTATTTATAGGATTTTAGCAGGAAAATTTAATAGAAACTGTTTGGAAGGAAATCAAAGAAGTTATCAAGTATTGGGTACTTGTTAGATAATCTGTTTGCAGAGGGAGGGGAAGAGGCATGCAAGATGAAAAATAGTACCCTTTAGTGAGTTTATACCTCAAGTAAGAAGATAGATAGTATGATTACAAATTAGACTTTGCTCAATTTTTTAATCGTTGAAACTTATATGCATAAAAATATATAGTGAGTGAAAGAACTAATAGGCACATCATCTGTGCTTTGAATCAGGCACAAACACGGACAGCTCTCTATTTCTTTGTGTCTTCTTCAAATCCTTTCATCAGTGATTTATACTTTTCAGTGTACAGCTCTCTCAACTGCTTAAATTTATTCCTAGGTATGTTATCTTTTTATTCTATTGTAAATGTGATTGATTTCTTAATTTACCTTTGAAATAATTCATAAATAGCTTTATATATTGGGGTGGGTTTTTTGGTATCCAACATCATAGTGAATTTACTAGTTCTAACAGTTTTTTGATAAACAGAAATTTTGTTTTCCAATTTGATGACTTTTATTTCAATTTTCTTGCCTGGCAAGGATCTCCAATGCTACACTTATAGAAAAGTGGGACATCCTTGTGTTGCTCCTAATCTTAGAGGAAACGCTTCAGTTTTTCAGCACTGAATTTGATATTGGTTATGAACTGTTTATTTATGGTCTCTATTATGTTGAAGTGTATTCCTTCTATAGCAACTTTTTATATACCCACTTCTGTAACCATGTTCTCTATCTTTTCAAATGCTTTTTCCTCAAAATTTTAAAAAATAATCATGATTTTTATTCTTTATTTTGTTATTATGGTATATCCTGTGTACTGATTTGCATATGTTGCAACATTGTTTAAGCCCAAGAATAAATCACAGTTGGTCATGCAGTATGTTTCTCTTAATTTATAGTTAAAGTTGTTTTGCGAAAATTAAGGGTTTTTTTTTAAGGGTTACTGTATCTAAGTTCCCCCTTTAATTTTCTGGAAAAATCTGAGAAGGAATAAATTAATTCTTCTTTACGTGTTTGGTAGAATTTTCCAGTGAAGTCATCTGGTCCTGAATTTTTCTTTGTTGGGGTGTTTTAAGCGACTGATTCAATCCCCACACTAATAATCAATGTACTAGATTTTCTATTATTTCATGATAATAGTCTTGGTAGGATGTATGTTTCTGGAGCTGTATCCCTTTCTTCTAGATTAGTCAACTTATGAACATAAATGGTAGCCTTGTATGCTCCTTTGCATGGATATCAGTTGTAATGTTTTCTCTTCATTCATACTTTTGTTTATTTGGTTAATTTAGCTAAAGGAATGTCAATTTTGTTTACCTTTTTAAAAAACAATAGTTCCAGGGCCTCCCCTGGTGGCGCAGTGGGCTAAGCAACACACTACGAAGCAAATCGCAGCCACTGCAGCACGAGTTCGATCCCTGCTGCCGGCCAGGGTGGGGACCCACATGGTGTGGCAGACCTCTCC
>JAGFMF010011726.1:1339780-1430006 GCA_019455555.1 Galemys pyrenaicus
CCCGCTCTCTGTGGTGAATCCTCTCACCCCCCTACACCTCTGGCCTGTACCCCAGTGCTTGTATGCATAAATAAATAAATCTTTAAAAAAAATAAAAAACAATAGTTCCATTAATTTTTCCCATTGTCTTTACATCATTTTTTCCTATTTACTGTACATCATTTATTCTAGCCCAATCTTTATTATATTCTTCCATCTGTTAATTTCAGGCATTAATAGTTCTTTTACTAATTACTTGAGATATAACGTTAAGTTGTTTCTTTGAGGATTTTTTTATCCATTGTAGACATATGTATTGCTCTAAACTTCTTTTTTTAAACTACTTTTGTTACATCTCATAAGGTTTGGTATTTTGTGTTTTCATTTTTTGTTTCTCTCAAAGTACTTTTTGATTTTCCCTTTTCCCCACAGATTGTTCAGGAGTATCATGTTTGATTTCCACATATTTGTGAACTTCTCAGTTTTCTTTTATTTTTCATTTCTAGTTTTACATCATTATGATCAGAAAATATGCTTGATGTGATTTCAACCTTCCAAAATATGTAAGGCTTATTTTGTGGACCAACATATGGTCTATGCTGGAGAACATTATGTGTTCACTTGAGAAGAATGTGTATTTTGCTAGAGTGGGAAGGCATGTTCTATGTGTCTCTTAGGACCATTAGATCTTTAGTGTTATTCAGGTTATTGCTATTTCTTATTAATGTTCTGTCTGGCTGATCAAGCATTGGGAAAACTGAATAGTCACATGTGAAAGAATGAGCCTAAGCCTATATCTAATACCACACATGCACACACATATACACATGCACACACACACACACCTCAAAATGAATTATGGACATAAATTTAAGGCCTGAAACAGTAAAACACCTAGGAAAAAAAATTCTTGAAACAGGTCTTGGCAACAATTTCTTGGATATTACACTAAAAGCAATGGAGAAATAAAAATAGAAATAGATGTGAACTACATCAAACTTAAAACTTTTCCACAACAAAAGAAATAAATATATGAAAAAATTACATGTGGAATGATAGAAAATAATTTAAAACTATTTATCTGATCAAAGATTAACATTCACAATAAGTAAAGATTTCATACTACTCAAAAACAAAAAAAAAATCATATAAAAAATGCCAGTAGATATATGGGAAGGTGCTCTAACACCATTAATCAACATGGAAACGTAAAAGAAGATGACAATGATATATCATCTCAACTCTGTCACACAGGTTATTATCAAAATGAACAAACAAATGCAGACAAAGACATAGAGAAAAGGGAACTTTTAGTTTACTCTTGGTGTGCACGTAAATTTGTATGGTCACTATGGAAAATATTATGGAGGTTCATTAAAAGTAGAACTACTATAGATCTGTCAATTCTACTTCTAGGTATACAATTATGGACTAATTAATGACATTTTGGCCAATAACAAACTACATTTATAAGGTGGTCCCAACAGACTATTGCATTTAACTGAGATGGGTAGTAGGTTGTCACATCTAGAAATGTGTAATTATACTCTATGACATTTACACAATAATGAAATACATCACAATGCATTTATCAAAATATATCATTATTAAAACAATGCATGAACATATGTCAGAAGAAACTGAAATCAAGATATTGGAGAGATAACTGTATGCCGTATTCATTGCAGCATTAATCACAGTAGTTAAGAAATGGAAGCAAACCAAATGTCTATCAAAAAAATAATGAATAAAGAAAATGAGACAAATATATTGGAATATGATATAGTCTTTGAAAAGGAATGAAATCTTATTGTTTGTGATAAGATGGGTGAATCTAATGACATTATTTTGTATGAAATAAGCAAGACACAGTACAAAAACTATCTGTTACCACTTATTTGAGGAATCTAAAATAATGAAACTATAAAAGCAGAGAGTAGAATAATTGTTCCCAAGGGGTTGAAGGAAGGGGAACTAGGAAATATTGGCCAAAGAGTTTGTTTCAGTTGTGTAAGATAAATTAATCTTAGAGATCTATTATACATCATACTGCCTATAGCTAACAATGTAACACTTAAAAATTTCTGGTACCATATTTTATATTAAATGTTCTTACTACATGCAAAATAACTCCATGATTCTATAAGGAAAATCCATTGAAACAGAGAATAAATCAGTACTTAAGAAGAGCTACAGTTATGGAGAGGGTTGATTACAAAGAACACAAAGAAACACAACTGAATACTTCACAGCCGTGAGAGCTGTTCTGTATCTTGATTGTGGTGTTTATGGTGTTTATGGTATATATACATTTGTTAAAACTCAGAATTTTACACTAAAAGGTTAACTTTTAATATATATAATATGTACATTCTACACACACAGGGAGAAATAAATGAAAAAGGGAAGCTAAACACAAAGAATGGCAGTATTGTGGAATGTGAGAAACAAAGATATAAGACAGACAAAATAAGTAGCAAAATACTAAAAGTCTTTCAAGATTAACAATCATTCTGAAAGTAAATCAATTAAGTTTACCAGTTAAAAGACAAATTAAAACATGATCCAATGATATGCCCTTTACAACAGACTCACCAAAGACACAAATAGGTTGAAGGTGAAAACATGGAAATGAAAATAATCACTAAAATTTAGTGGCCACTACTGTTGTTACACTAGTAACCGAAAGAATTAAAGTAAAAAATTATTACAAAATACAAAGAAAGAAACCATGTATTAATGAAAGAGTCAGTTCTTTGAGAAGATAAAGCTTAAAAACATATACATGTCAGACAGCATAATTCCAAAATATATGAAGCACTGACAGAATTGGATGAGAATAGACAATTCAACATTTATCGTTGGAGATTTGAAAATCTACTTTCAAAGGTAGATTGAATTTCTAAAAGAAAAATCAGGAAAAAAACCAGAAGGCTTGAAAAACATTGTAAACCAACTAGACATTAACAGTCAGTTTACCTGATAGTCATAAACATCTATGAGCTAACATGCACATCTGTGACTTAACAATCATACAACAGAACACTTGACATAGCAAAATCAAAGTC
The DNA here is from genome assembly GCA_019455555.1 of Galemys pyrenaicus. NCBI lineage: Eukaryota > Metazoa > Chordata > Mammalia > Eulipotyphla > Talpidae > Galemys > Galemys pyrenaicus. Next base: position 1,342,828 of record JAGFMF010011726.1, read on the forward strand.
TCTTTCCAACCTAATCTAGAAAGAGACATAGTTGAAGCCCTCACTTTTCCTGAATTCAAAACTTAATACCAAGTTAAAGTTTTCAAATACTCATGGTACTGGCCTAGAAATACAAATACAGATAAGTGGAATAGAATTGCAAGTTCACAAATAAACCCAACCATCGATAGACATTTGATTTTTGACAAGGGTGCCAAGTTTTTTAATATATGGCACTGGGATAACTGGCTTACCTTATACAAAAGAATTAAATAACCTATGCACCTCGTTTCATATGCAAAAATTAACTCACAGTGGATTAACAACCTAAATATAAAAGTTTCAAATAAAGTTATTAGAAGAAAATATAGGGAGAATTCTTGACAATGGACTCTTAAGATTTGACACCAAGAGCACAAGCAGTAAAAGGAAATAAAAAATCAAAAAATAAAAATAAAAACCAAAAAATAAAAGAAAGAAAAAGAACCAGGTACATTTGTTTTCATAAAAATTAAAACCATTTGCAACTCAAAGGACATTATCAGGAAAAATGAAAAGAAAGTCTACAGAAAAAGAAAAATATTTACAAATCATATATCTGGAAAAAAAAATAAAACTTGAGATCGTTAATATCACAAAATAAAAAAAATCATATATCTGATAGTATTTAATACCTAGAATATATAAAGATCCCCTAAAAACTACACAACACAGAGGCAATCTTTAAAATAATGAACAAAGGACTTGAATTACCATTCTTCATGGACGATATGCAAATATACAGTTAATAGAGTTAATAGCACGTGAAAAGACACTCAACATCATTAGTCATTAGGAAAATATAAAAGCTACAATGAGATAGGACTTTAACACTACTAAAATCGTTTGTAATTAAAAATAAAAATAGTAAAAGATGGGCCTCCCTGGTGGTTCAGTGGTTAGTCTCAGTACTGTCTAGCTATTGCCAGCCATTGCAGCCTGATTTCAATCCCCGACCAAGGGAAAAACCACATGGTAAAGCAGACCTCTCCCATCCCACCTGCTGCTCCCGTCAGCAGTATATTTCAGTGGATCCGCCTCCTCTACTGCCCACTCTGTCTCTGGTGAAGCCTCTTACCCTCCACACCTTTGGCCTATACCCCAGTTCTTGTGTGCCTAAATTAAAAAAATAAATCTTTAAGAAAATAGTGGAAGATAATTTAACAATGATTTGGAGATTGTAATCCTCACCAAGTACTGGTGGAAATGCATAATGGTGCATCAGCTTTGCAGAAAGCTCCTCAAAAAGCTAAACATAGCATTATCATATGAGCCAGCAAATCCACTCCTAGATAAATATCTAGAAAAAACTGAAACAAGGACTCAAACAAATTCTGTTATATCCATGTTCACTACAACACTTTTTGCAGTGACTAAAAGATGAGAACAATTCAAGTGCCCATAAAACAATGGATGAAAACACAGAATGTGGTATATACATACCATGGAATATTATTCATCTATAAAAAGGAACAATATTCTGATGTTATAGCATCAGTGAACCTTGAAGACATTATGCTAAAAAAAACAAACTAGACACAAAAGGTCAAGTATCATGCCTTTTATATGAAATGACAATAATAGGTAAATCTATAAAGACAAAGTAGATTAGTGGTTGTCTAGAAACAGAGCAGGAAATGGAGGGTGGTATCATGGTTACAAGGTGCTTTTTTGGGGTGATTATATATTTTATTTAAATAAGCAATGAAAATTGCATAACATGAATGCACTGCCTGTTACTGAATTATGCATGTTAAGATGGTAATTGTATGTTATATGAAGCACATCTCATAGAATTAGGTTGTTGGGCTACACCTTTTGTTCCTTAACAATAAAAACAAGCCATTCTACAGTTCTGAGACAATGACCTTAAGTGTCACCTTTCTCTTTCCATATTTGTATTTGTCTTTCATTTCTGGTTTTATCTTGACTCCATATGGATGCTGAGGATAAAGTGGAGAACTAGGAAAAGCATCATTTTTCTTCTTCTCTTGCTTAATCTAATCCTGCGAGACTTGAAATGTTACAAAAAGATAGGTATGTCCGGATGAGGTTCTAGAGCATTTGGGTCTAAGTCATGTGCAACTTTCAACAATTCTTCTAGGGTTCTGAGATGGGAGACCCCAGGTTCTCTGCAAGCATGTTTTCTTCACTTTTCATTCATAATTGGCATTTGTGTTTTTACTACATCCTTGCTACTGTGCAATCAAAGTTCCTACCTTTAGTCTACTGAGCAATAAATAAGTGGGATCACCCACAGAGATGTCAGGGAATATAATTTTGTAACTGCCAAGTCCACAAAAATTGTTTAAGTAGCTTTAGCTTCCAGGAAAATCCTTTGTGTTCACTCTGAGTGAAAAGCAGCATTGAGTAATTCTGACTGCACCTCAGCTAGGAATTATTTAATGTTAGTAAATGAATTTTTCTAGTAAGTCAAGTCTTCGGTATAATTATTCTAAAGAAACTCAGTAACACAGATTTTCATAATAATGAATTGTAAATCAATAAATATTTTCAACACATACTATAAGTTATCACAATTAATATATATAAATGAAAATAAGTCAAACAGTATGCTACACCAATAATTTTGCCTTTAAAGAAAAATTATACATTATAGCATGAAAATCAATTACTATCTCAAGAGCCTGTGTCATAAAATCACAGGATTAGAACAGATTACTTTCTTCTGTTGGGGACCATTGAATGAAATGTTTATGTTAATATTTGTTTTTAATCAAACAAGAATAGTAATTAGTCCTCTACTACTCTGAATTTGAGTGCCAAAATTTCACCAATGTTTATTAAAACCATATTTGATTATTTACCTACATATTACAATCAATCTAGTTAGGAATGAACGTGTTAAAAGGGTCTATATTTAAAGCAATACTCCACCTTGTGGTAGAATATGAAAGTGCATAAAAATTCTTTCAATAAAAAAATTGCAAACAAACTGACAACATGAACCCTTTTTTCTTTACATTTTCTTTGGAGAATATGCTAAAATATGTGTAAGTTTTTAAATAACTATGTTTCAAATAATCACTCAAAAGCAAAATCTCCATTTATCTCAAAGAAAACACAGTTTTGAGAATTTTTTGTTCTAATTGACTGATTTTAATATGAACATTAGCTTGATTAGAGATACATTTTAAATTTAAAATGAAAGTGTTGAGTTAGTTTTCTCTAATGAAAACACAAGGCAGAGGCACTTTCCAAAATCTTATAAAAATGAAATTTAAAAATTAAAATTAATATATGAATGTTATACATTTATAATATAAACTAATTAAGTCACGGTTGTGCCATATGAAAACGCACACTTATTTAAATAGTTAACATAAGAAAAGAATTATTTATGGTAAAAATAAATCTAAGGTTTAAGAGCAGAACATCAAAAAAAGTTATCCTAAATTTTCTGGAGTTATTACAGTTTTTAATTTAAAATAAGCTCTTTATCATTTTGAAGTTTAGTAGTGAATGTATTTTAACACAAGATTTTAAAGTCAAAAAATAGATTTTTCAAGTGGCAATTTTTTTTGACAATGAATAATTCTATGGTTATATAAAAACAGCTTGAAATTGGTACACTCAAAAAAAAAATCCAAATAGTTCTTTTTTTTTTTTAAAGAGTATTTATTTATGCATACAAGAGTTGGGGTACAGGCCAGAGGAGTGAGGAGTGAAAGGATAAAAGGATTCACCAGACACAGTAGGGAGCAGAACAGGCAGATCAACTGAATCACACTACTGAGGGGAGCAGAGGGTGAAGCAGGAGAGGTCTGCTGCCCCATGTGGGTCCCCTCCCTTACCAGGATCGAACTCGTGCTGCTGTGAGGTGGATGCTTCACAGTGCAGTGCTCAACCTTCTATGCCACCAGAGACCCCCTCATTTTTTTTTTAATTTTATGTACCTTTTACATCATTCTTCATTTTTGTACAGTGTATGTTTTCCCATGTATGGTTCCCATGAAATTCCCACCATTAATTACTATAGTCCCTTGTTCTCTTCCCACCCTTATTTTGATCCTGGCTCCCTCCACCCCTACTTACTTCCCCCCACTCCCAAGACTGTCCTTGGCTTATAGTTGCTTGTTGATTTGATTTTTACTTTATTACAATTATTTTCCCCCTGATTGGCACTAAAAATTTGTAAGTACATATTACAAAACAAACCTTTCTTGGCTGATAGGCCAAAGAACGAACATATCTATTAAGTTAGCTGAGTTCTCACCTGGGTTTGGGGAGTGGAAGGTGGGAAGTAAATTATTCTAGTATTAGAAGTAAATTATGTTTCAAATAGTTACTATTAATTGTGGGTCAACAACAGCCAGTCAATAGAACAAATCCTTTTCCTAAATTATCAGTAAACTTATAACATGCTGCAAGACAAAATTTCGTGTCCCTACTTGATAGATGAAGAAACAGAGGTTCAGAGTTAAATAATGCACCCAAAGATTTGGACCTAAGTCTGTCCCGGTGCAAACTTTGAACAGCCTTTCTATTTGCTTGGGAAGGATAATTGACTTACTCCTAACACACAAAAAATTTCAAATTATCTGAAGACTAGTTCTTTTTTATATAAAAAACAAACTGTATTTTACAAACAAGCAAGACAGAGCACTAAATTTATATAAAACAAATGATTTAGAATATGGTGTGTGGGAAGTGGGGTGGGGTTGTGGGGGGTGCGGTGAGGGTCCAGACCAAGATGGTAAAGGAGGAAGCTCCATGCTGCGCTCATGAGAGGAACATCCAATAGTCAACCAGAGGGACACTAGCCCAGAGAGGTTCCTCAAGTGGGCAAACCCCAAACACCCCTATCAGAGGCTCAACTAGACTGCCCAAATGGTAGACCTGATGGCGCATGGGGGGAGCCCCGCGCAGGGGAGAATGAACGCAGGGGCACTCAGCCTTGGCTGAGGGGAGACATCTGTGGAAGTGCTGTGGGGGACCACAAAGGCCCTGCACCCACTGTCACCAGCATAAGAGACACAGTGCTCCAGAATGTACTCCCCAACCTTAAGACACTGACCTGGTAGACAGCAAAGGGCAGGCCGCGAGGTCTCAGATCAGGAACCGCGGGACAGGGACTCAGCGGTGTCAGGACAGAAGCCAGCCCTCCCCGCTCGGCACTTTCAGGCCGGCAGGTGAACCCGTTCAGGATCTTCACTCCTCTAACTCAGCATGCGCAAAACAGATCTCAGGACCTAGGAAGCCAAGAAGCCAAAGTCTCAAATCAAATCTACAAAAAATACAGCATTACTTATGGGCTAAGTAAAAAGGTAGTGTGTGTCCCACCCATAGCAGATAAAATAAACTTTTAGCCAAAAAACAACAAGAGACAGGGAAGTTCCCATTGTGTGTCTGTTAGACAGTCCTTCAATAGTCTGTAGTCCTTGCCCCTTGGTGGCGCAGAGGGCTGAGCACCACACTGTGAAACAGCCACTGCAGCACGAATTCGATCCCCGGCCAGGGAGGGGACCACATGGCACAGCAGACCTCTCCTGTCTCGCCTGCTGCTCCCCTCAGCAGTGTATTTTAGTTGATCTGCCTGTTCTGCTCCCTGCTCAGTCTCTGGTGACTCCTCTCACCACCCCCACCTCATGCCTCTGAACTCTACCCCAGCTCTTGTATGCATAAATAAGTAAATCTTTAAAAAAAATAGTTTGTAGTCCTTAAATGAATACTTCCAATAAATGAAAGCTTTAAGCAAAGAAAAGTGAAATAAAATAGGGGCAGGGTAGGAGCCTTGGTGGCACAGTGGTTAAGTGCTCAATCAGTGGACTCAATCGCTTGGGTTCAAAATGTAGCCCTTCCTCCCTGGTGGCACAGTGGGTTGAGCAACGCATTATGAAGCAAACTAAAGCCACTGCAGCACGAGTTCGATCCCTGCCCCCCCGGCCAGGGGCGTGACCCACATGGCACAGCAGACCTCTCCTGCCTCACCTGCTGCTCCTCTCAGCAGTGTGTTTCAGTCCATCTGCCAGTTCTGCTCCCCACGCTCTCTCTGGTGAATCCTCTCACCTACAGCCTGTACCCCAGCTCTTGTATGCATGCATGAATAAATAAATAAACCTTAAAAAAAAAAAGAGTATCAGTGAAAGTATATGAGAAAGTGAGATGAACTAAGAGATAAGAACAGAGAGAAAGATGTTATTGTATCCTGGGAATTGTAAAACTGGAATGGTCATTTAAATTGTCTACAGAAGCAAAGAATTAAAACAAAAAGAATGGAATGAGTTTTCTCAAATGCAAATATGAAAAAACAAAGATCCCTGTGAATATTATCTCATCTTTAAAGCCTGATGGTGTTGGGAGGGCCTAAGTATACTTCTTTTTTTTGGTCTTATTCTATTCACAGAAAACTTGAGCTACTAGGACTTGTTTCCTGACCTTGAGGAAAAATTACATGTTATTAAGCTAATTTCAAATCTTAAAAATGATAAAAATGTAATTCCCTTTGTACAAGTAATATTACTTCTTCTGAAGATGACTATCAGTTCAATTAAATTTATCATTATGTTTTTACCTAATGTTTCATGTAAGTTTTGTCCAATTTTATACTATTATAATATTATAATCAATTTTACTTCTGCCTTAATTTTTACATGTTCAAGTTATTTTAGTGATTACTTTGTCATCCACTTAACTGTAATTAAGTACAATTATTGCATTATTAAATAATTTTAAAGTTACTTAATCTCTCTGGTCTTTAATTATTTCTATTCTTCTCAAAATAACCTTCAATTTGTTACCTGGATATATTTGCTACGTATCATCATTATACATTTTACCATATTAGCATGGCTCTTACTTTTAATTATAATAACTCTATGATAGTTTTTTTTTTTTAAAGATTTATTTATTTATGCATACAAGCACTGGGGTTCAGGCCAGAGGTGTGGGGGGTGAAAGGATTCACCACAGACAGAATGGGGAGCAGAACAGGCAGATCAACGGAAGTACACTGCTGAGGGGAGCAGCGGGCACAGCAGGAGAGGTCTGCTGCGCCATGTGGGTCCCCTCCCTGGCCGGCAGCAGGGATCGAACTCGTGCTGCAGTGGCTGTGGTCTGCTTCATAGTGTGTTGCTTAACCCACTGCGCCACCAGGGAGGCCCTCTATGATAGTTTTTAAGATCTTTTTCCTATTGACTTTTAAGGCTGGACATAGTTTACGTTAGAAAAAAGGGCCTCCTTGGTGGCCTAGGGGTTAAGTTTCAGCAAGCTATCACAGCTGCGGCTTAAGTTGGATTTTCAGCCAGGGAGGTGACCTACATGGCACAGCAGACTGTCCTGTCTCTCCTGCTGCTCCCCTTAACATTATATTTAAGCAAATGCCCCTGTACTGCTCCCCACTCTGTCTCTGGTGAATCCTCTCACTCCCTGCACCTCTGGCCTACACCCCAGTTCTTGTATGCATAAATAAATAAATAAATATATATATATATTTATAAGATGTAATTTATAATTGTCAATATTTAGGCCAGGCTATCGTCCCCTCCCACATTCATCATATCATAGATTTGGAACCTGAACAACAAAAATTTAGGATTGCAATTCCATGTTACAGACTATCATAGGATTATAATTAAAAAGTGAAGGTAAATATTACTATACACATTATGTCCTCTTACAAAATAATTTATTCTTTGCTTCAGAATGAATACAATATTTCTATGATATCATTTACTCATCCAATAATAGGATTATTAAGTGTCTAAAGTAAGTCTCTATCCATCTTTAACTGAACTCATTATTTGGCCAGCATAAAGTTTAAACTATAATCAAACAATCCAGAACTTTGTGAAAGACTTGTTTTTCAAAAGATTTCCCTTAGTTCAAATGTCCTACTAGGGAAGGAACCATGTAGACCCCACCCATTAGCCATATTTGTAGCCATCTTTGAACTTAGTAGAAAACCTATAACTAGTAAGCTGTAGACACTCAATTTTAAAATTTTAAAAATGTAGTACATTTTTTCTCTCTCTCAATGCTCTCCATACACTTTGATTAGTGTTATCAGAAAACTGGAGAGTGAAGGGGAAAAAGAAGCAGAAGTTGTGTTTTCAAATTATGAAGAAATGGGGGCCTCCCCGATGGCACAGTGGGTTAAGCAACGCACTATGAAGCAGACCACAGCCACTGCAGCACGAGTTCGATCCCTGCTGCCGGCCGGGGAGGGGACCCACACGGCGCGGCAGACCTCTCCTGCCTCGCCCGCTGCTCCCCTCAGCAGTGTATTTCTGTTGATCTGCCTGTTCTGCTCCCCACTCTGTCTCTGGTGGATCCTCTCACCCCCCCACACCTCTGGCCTGTAACCCAGCGCTTGTATGCATAAATAAATCTTTTTTTTAAAGATTTTTTTATTTATGCATACAAGCGCTGGGGTACAGGCCAGAGGTGTGGGGGGGGGGGTGAGAGGATTCACCACAGAGAGCAGGGAGCAGGGAGCAGAACAGGCAGATCAACCGAAGTACACTGCTGAGGGGAGCAGTGGGCACAGCAGGAGAAGTCTGCCATGCCATGTGGGTCACCTCCCTGGCCGGCAGCAGGGATCAAACTCGTGCTGCAGTGGCTGTGGTTTGCTTCATAGTGCGTTGCTTAACCCACATAGTGCGTTGCTTAACCCACATAAATAAATCTTAAAAAAAAAAAAAAATTATGAAAAAATGAGACCCAGTGATATCTAGAGAAAGGTAGCCACATGTAGAGAAAGACAGATATTTCCCCCAAACAGAAACATGCTACACCCTCACAAGTGTAACTTGAAGTTACCCAAATTCTGCAGGGGGAGGTCACTAAACTCAACGTTAGTCCCATGAGGAAGGAGTGGAGAAATGACTTCTTTAATTTCAGCTATGACTATCCACCAGAATTCTAAGCAACTTTCTATCGTATTCAAACAATAAAGGCCAATTTAAATAATGCAATAATCTTAATATAAGTCAAAGGTTTACAATAACCAACTCCTAACAATAGTAAAGAGCTCTTTGGTTGCAAGAAACAAAACCCCCTCAAAAGGATTGAATTTAAGATGTTCATCATAAAGACAATAACACTGTCATGGAAGTGAACAGCAGGAAATATATCCAGACCTTACATGAAATAGAAACCTGGCTGGTAGCCAACTGTCTCAAACTCTATCTGTCTGGGGATATTTAATCTGTCATCTACTTGCAGAAAAAACAGCGTTCTTAGCAGGGTCCTAACTTTTGTTTGTTGGTAATTTTAACTTGCGACAGAATCTCTAGGTGGTTGTCTTTCTGGTGTTATTCTGTACTCTCCATGAATTGACAGCTCCAAGTCTCCAATGTGATATGATGGGTCAGCCCCTGATTCTGGTTCCTAAATTCAGAAAAAGAATATGATTATTTCGGTTTGGATCATTGTCTATCTCTGATCAAGTCAAGATGCCTAGAAAACCATAGTGTATGGTACAAAGCCTACTCTTGACAGGATTGTGGGTTAGACAGGACTGGTTTAAAGAGGGAGAGACCGGCATCATTTCTAGTTCCACCTGTTACAGGGCAGGGAGAGGGGCACCCCAGAACCCCAAAACCTGCCTACTCTAAATAGATCCACTGCATCAAAAAAAAATGTGTAAGACGTTTAATGAAAAGGAGCTTTAGTAAATTAGTGAACAATACATAAAAGACAAAGACTACAGTTACCAAATCAAGCGCCCAAAGTCACCCATCCCCTCATGGGTAAATGTCCAGCAAAACAGGATTGGCCTAAAGCAAGGCCTGAAAGCCTGCCACAAGTCTAAAGCAACTTCTGGCAGGGACCCGTTGAAAGGGTCAGAAACAGCTAGACAAGTCTGGGAGGAAAAAAGTAAAATCAGAATCAAGATGAAAGCTGCCACTGTTCACCTCCCCACGCGTCTTTCACCCGCATCTGTTCCAACCAGTCCAGGACCAAGAAGCAAGCACAGTTTCTTCACATATCGCTCTGCTCCGTGTGCCTCCTCCATGTCTCCTTCTTGCTCACCATCCTGCTTCTTTCGTTCTCAGTCTCCTCTCTAGTTTCTTCTCTTCCCTGCTCAGCTCCACCTTCCTTTGGGTGGAGCAGAGAACCTGGAACTTCCCCTTCTCCTGGGGTGCACCCTGTTACATTACATACATACATAAGGGTCCACTGCTCTTACTGCTTAACTTGTGATGATGGTTTAAAATTAAAAAGTCACTCCTTATGCTAAGTGATATGATTTCAATACAATACTCATTATCAGACTAGCATTTCTACAGATTTTCAAGAATTGTCTGTGTAAGCATATAAACAAAACTGTATCAATAATTTAAACATACTAGATCAAAAATTGACATCTGCAAAGAAGCCACTGTATCATCAGTTAAACTGAAATAATGCAATCTGTTGTAATTGGAGTATACAAGTTGAAAGCCCATAGCTGTTTTTGTTTTGGTTTTGTTTTGGTTTGGTTACTTGAAACCAAAAATAGATAAGGCATATTTCAGGTAGCACTTAACATTTTATGTTCTTTAATTACAGGTATTTAGTTATCCTTGATATAATTGATATTTAAATAACTCAAGTAAACACTATTTAATCCTTCAAAGTAGTTTCTTAAATCTACATTAGTGGCCAAGGTTAAGTAGTGGGGTATAAAATGAAAAACTCATTTTCTTTGAATTCATGTCTTACCCAGTAGCAATTAATTTTATTTATTTTGCTCCCTGATATGATTCCAGTACTGATTCAATCTCTCACATCCACAATGGTGGTTGCCTAAATGAATGGCTCAGAAGAACACTATATAATATAATATATATAATATATAATAAACAGCCTTTGTGAGTGAGGACTTATTCATATTCAGACTCACAAAATAGCTTGGGGCGACCAGAGACTGTTAAGTCTAGACCTTATGGAAACCAACATGTGTCATCAAATAGGATGTAGAGTCTAAAACAAAATTAACAGAAAATATAATTTTTAGTTTGAAAAACATATATATGAACATAAGTTAAATGCAAAACTTTTCAGTTCCATCGCGATATGTCTTCAAGAACTCTAGAAACTCCTCAGTTATGATTTGCAGAACCACGCTGAATTCTGATTAGAACTGTCACTTTTATAATTTAAGTTGTGTCAGTCTATAAACTCTGGAAAATATTTAAAGTATACAGTAGAATGTAGGTGGAAGAGTCTTACATAATTCTGCAATCTTCTCATTTCTTTTTTCTTTAAATCATACTTGATGTTCTTACAGTTAATAGAACAATTTGAGAAACATATAAAGAAAAGATACACTTAAAAATGTAAGATTTCCTATGTTATCACCTAGATACTTTTTAAAAAACTGTCAAAAATAGTCATACTTATTTTGTTTAGCTTCAGTCATGTTTGGTTCAAGTCTACCTCTGAAGTGTTCATTTCGGATATTTCTAAGACTAAGGTGACGTTTCACCACCTGCTATTCTCACTGAGTTGGAACTTTTTCCATATTTTCAGATACATCAAACTCAAATGTAGACAGTAAACAGAGGAACCAAAACTTAGACTGCTGTACCCACTTCTTTCTCCTTATCACCTGGGGATTGGTAAAACTGTATTTCCAATATTTGGGTGGATGAAAGCAATACCTCTCTTAGCTTTCCTGTAATCTGCTGACTACACCCACAAAGGCACTTTTGCAGCAGCCTTCTTGATGTTTTCATTTGCTTTTCTTGTGGGGAATACTTTGTGCCTGTTTGGCAAGCCACAGTCTCCAGGGCAAAATGGCAAAATCAAACATTTGAATACAAAGACTGAAACAAACTGTTGCCCCAGGGCTGGCTAAAACTAAGGAGCCATTTCAAAAAATAGTCTTCCCATTTTCTTAAATTTATGATTTGGGAAAGGAGGAAATGGACGAGCTATGTATTTCATATGAAATACAAACTTCTGGTAATATAGCAATAAATTTATAAGTGCTTCACCTAATCCTCCTACCACTTACCAACCCTTGTGATGACACAGGCATATTACACCTCCAGGATATAAAAACAGAACATACATTTTCTCAAAGCTGTATGTCCCCAACTTGACTGCTTCATTTAACAACAACCTGAGCTTGCAATTTGCTGGTAGATTCAGATGCTAATAATATACGAATTAGAACATCATTCTATGACTCTATAATGTTACTACTTTCATCTGGTACCCTTTTTTTTGAAAAAAAAAAAAAAAAAAAAAAAGATTTATTTATTTATGCATACAAGAGCTGGGGTACAGGCCAGAGGTGTGTGTGTGGGGTGGTGGTAAGAGGATTCACCAGACACAGAGTGGGAAGCAGAACAGGCAGATCTGCTGAAATACACTGCTGAGGGGAGCAGTGGGAGAGGCAAGAGAGATATGCCTGTGACTGAAAAGTGCCTGAAGGAATATCTATGAGTGATCAAGAGTCAGTACTGTCCAATAACTTATCTTTCTTGAAGTCCATTAGAATTCCTGTGGCATTTCCCAAATTTTATAACAACTATCCCTTCGACATTTTTTTCAACTTGAGCTAGTTCTAGTAGACTTCATCATGCTTTGGAAAAAATAATTCTGAATTATATGTAAGATTATGGGAAAAAGGTTAAATACATTGTGAAATTATTATTTGCTTCCACACTTTGTCAAGGTAGTCAAGGTGGGACTGTTAATTTGATGGGACAAGATAATGTGGCTGTGAAACTCAAAGCAAAATGACAATAAAAATTGGTATTATTATTATTATTAGAGTACAGGTCTAGAGAGAAAGTATGAACTATGTATTAAAGGAGAACTAAGAGGGGCCTTCCTGGTGGCACAAGGGGTTAAGTCGCAGCACTATGAAGCTATCCGCAGCCACTGCAGCACGAGTTTGATCCCTGGCCAGGGCTCTGACCCACAGCGGACCTCTCCTGTCTCGCCTGCTGCTGCTCCCCTCAGCAGTGTCTGCCTGTTCTGCTCCCCACTTTGTCTCTGGTGAATCCTCTCACCCCCTGCACCTCTGGCTTGTACTCCAGTTCCCCTGTGCATAAAGAAATCTTTAAAGAAAAATAAAAATAGAAGAGAACTAAGAAATAACTTTCTATCCCAAGTGTTTATGATATAAACCCTGCATTTAAAAGGGAATGGAATTTCTTTTGTGGAAAAAAAAAGGGGTGGGGAGAGGATGCAATAAAGATACTTCCTAGTGGGTCTCTTAGACTAAAGGGGTACATTTGGCTCCGTGGCCTTCCTTTGTGCTTGCCTAATAAGCCAAAATTGAAATGATTGTAGATCATAAGGAGAGTATACTTTTTTCATTCATTTTGTTACAGGGCAGGGAGAGGAGCACCCCAGAACCCCCAAACCTGCCCTCTCTGAATGGGTTTTGCCATTTGCTGCATTAAGACAAACATATAAAATCTTTAATGTAAAGGGACTTTAATACAATTAGGGTACAATATAGAAAGGATAAAGAACATAGTTACTAAGTTAAGTATTTAAAGTTACTTATCTCCCCCAGGGCAAACGTCTAGTTAAATAGGATTGGCCCAAAGCAAGGCCCAAAAACCTGCCACACCTTTAAAGGACCTTTTAGTAGAGACCCATAGAAGAGGGTAAGAAAGAGTCAGATAAATCTGGGAGGAAAAGAGCAAAATCAAAATCAAGTTGAAAGCTGCCATTGTTCACCTCCCCACGGGTCTCTCACCCGCATCTGTTCCAACCAGTCCAAGACCAAGAAGCAAGTGCAGTTTCTTCACATATCGCTCTGCTCCACGTGCCTCCTCCAGGTCTCCTTGCTGCTCTCCATCCTGCTTCCTTCTTCCTCCCTCCCGTCCTCTCTGCAGAATCTTATTTCCCTGCTCAGCTCCACCCACTTAGGGCGGAACCGGAATTCTGGAACTTCCCCCTTTCCTGGGGACGACCCTGTTACAGTTTGACAAATATGCGTTGAGTGCCAACTCTGGAAGACCAGCAGTGTACTAGTGTTTGTGTCCTCAGGCAATTTTGATCATGTTTCTGTTACTGAGGGTGGACCCACTACCTGATGGTGTAACAGGGTGGTCCCCAGGACATTTCGTGACTAAAAGGCACCCACAGCTTTGCTTCAGACTAACTTTTAAACTTCTTTAGGGTAGCCAAAGTCTTAGAAAACAAAAGGTGTGTTCCTCTATAGCAAAGGTCATGTTCGCTTACTGTCCAGTCTGTTTCCCTCTGGAACAGAGGTCAGGCAGGTAAGCTGTCGTCCACTGTACATCATCACAGTTCCTAAGCACCGGGTTTCTGAGCTGTGACACACGCTCATTTCATGAATAGCATCGACCTGGGTTCCTCACTATTGTTCCCAGAGGACTAAAAGAAGCTTATGCTTCTTGCTGTAACATGGTAAGTGGTGTGTCTGACCGTAGGTGTCTCACGTCTGATGTCAGCAGCATGAAACCGTGGCTAGCCTACAAGCAAATTAAAATCTGACTTCACAGTTCTTACTAGATTTGCATCTATGTGAGATTCAAGCATGCAATATACTATTTACCATAGACAATAGTAACAAAGTCTGTCTGATTTTATAACTTACACAAACCTTTAGATCATTAGCTCCTAATTCAATATTCTCATTTTACGGGCAAAGGGACAGTAAATTTGTTCAAAGTAACAAATTGAAAAGAATCAAGAAGATTCACTGTCAACTTTGCTTTGCTCTAACCCTGCTGAGTTAAACCACTGTCACTTAACATGTAGAGATTAAAAGTAGTGAATAAAAAATTGGTTATGAACATCTTAGAACAGTAGGTATCTGTATATTTATGTATAACCATTCATTTTGGGAAATTAGTATTCTTTCAGGTTTAATTGCACATATGCATGAATATACAGTGGATGTGGGGTTTTTCAGATGCATGTTATGAATCTTTTTAATGATGATCTTGTATAAAGACAACTGCATCTGAAAAACATCAGACTGTAACAAAATATGGTTTTTGAAGAAATAAGAATTTCTTTCATGTACTAGACACACTGTTTAGATTCTTTTCTCTCTTGCTCATAATCTCATAAATTTCTACATCATTTTATGTACTAATACATTCTAATTTTAAATTTGAAAGTAAGATTCTCTTTAATGGATCAATTATCTTGTATTTTTGTTACTAAAACAAGAACTGTCAAAGTATTTCATTTGTTCTGATTTTTCCTTGACTCAATAATAATGCAATACAATATAGTACATACCAGAGCATTTTCTAATTATGTCCAATGAATGTGGAACTAATTACCTACAATTTTCAGGCTGCAGCTTATTTGCTATTGACATACTAACTGCAGACTTCTATTTGCTGATTCCTTTCTTCTTAATCCAATATTACAACTTACTAAATTTTTGCCTTACTAAAAACTTTCAAATAAATTTAGGACAAATTATCAAATTACTGTAAGTATGAACATGTTTATCAGTTTAATGTCTAAGAAAAAGCAACAGGGCTTTATTTAAGATGATCCAGTATACTAAGTAATTTACTTGAAAGATGTAGAAGACAAAACAATATCGTGACATTATTTACTACTGCCATGTCAGAGGTTTGAGAGAAAAAAGTTTACAGCCAAATATTTGAACATCTTTACTTCTAGTAAGGAGAACAACATTTACTGATTTGAACATCTAGTGAACTTTCCATGAATTACTCAGAAGAAATACCAAGTCATTATCATGTGCATATTTAGCCCTTATTTTTCAATTTTGTTCACACTGTATATTAAAACTATTTTTTTAAAAGATTTATTTATGCATAGAGGAACTGGGGTACAGGTCAGAGGTGTGATGGGCGAGAGTATTCACCAGAGACAGAGTGGGGAACACAACAGGCAGATTGACTGCTGAGGGGAGCAGCAGGAGGGGGCAGGAGAGGTCTGCTGTGCCATGTGCGTCACCTCCCTAGCTGGGGATTGAACTTGTGCTGCAGTGGCTGCAGATGCTTCATAGTGTTGTGCTTAACCCCTTGTGCCACCAGGGAGGCCCAATTAAAATTATTTTTAAGCAGCCACTTGGATATTTAAAAAAGTATTATTTTCAAGTGCTTAAAGAATACATTTTTAAAAACTGACCATGTAGTGAGCCATAAAGTAAAAATCTTAATTTCTAAAAGAAATCAGAGATTACCTTTGAAAATGACAATGCACAAACGGTAACAATAAACATCATCATCTATAACAACCTTTCAAAAATTTCAACACAGTCCTAAGTAAATTTTGGATCAAAGGATAATTCAGAGATATGTAAATGAGATACAATGAAAATACTACATACAAAAACTGAAAGGATCCACACAAGACTGAAATCATAACATTTTAGGGTCAAATACTTAAATTGCTATATGAGATTTGAAATAAAATGGTAACTGATAATTTAACTAATAATTTAAAAAGCCAAAAAGTGAAAATAGACCTAAGTATACACCTTTTAGTAAAGAGCAGAGTAGGAATTAATGAACAAATGTTCTTAAATCTGGTTAATAAAACCAGTGGTCACTTGTCTGTTCTATTAACCAATTTATTGTCAATTTTTATTGGTCATTAAAATAGACAAAATTTGAACATTTATGGTGATATAAGTTAGTATAGGAATTCAATTATTTTCTTGTGTGTCAGTAATAACTATTTTTGAAACATGGTATTTAAAAAAATAACAAAAGCAAGAAATGCTAAAATTTCTGGAAATAAGCTCAAGATATATAAAAGCCCTAGTGCTACTGACATAATGAATAGACTTAAATAAATGAAAACTTTACATGTTTATTGATTGTGACATCTAAGTATTTACAGAAGTCAATCATCTCAATCACTCAGTTTACTACATTTCAACAAAATTTCAAAAAGTTTTATTTCACAAAACATGAACCGGGCCTCCCTGGTGGCGCAGAGGGCTGAGGGCCCCACTGAGAGGCATCCTAGGGCACAACAATGCGAGTTCTACCCCTGGCCAGGGAGGGGACCCACATGGCATAGCAGACCTCTCCTGCCTCACCCGCTGCTCCCTTCAGCAGTGTGTTTCAGTCGATCTGCCAGTTCTGCTTCACACTGTCTCTGGTGAATCCTCTCACCTCCTGAAACTCTGGCCTGTACCCCAGCTCTTGTTTGCATAAGTAAATAATTTTTTTTTTAAAGACTGAACCATTTTTAACTGCTCAATAAAGGTTATTTTGACCAGACACCAAAACGTACCATAAAAGCTTTGTATATTAGCTATTACAGCAATTTAACAAATTACCACAACCTTCAAAATTCTACTCAGTAGTTTACAATTCTGTTGGTCAGTAGACTAGGAAGGTGTGGGTGGGTTCTCTGTTCAAGATTTTACAAAACTGAAACTAAGGTGTTAGCTGACTGAATTCTCATCTAGAGGACTGTGGGTGGGAATCTGCTTCCATATCACTGGGAAAGTTCAGCTGCTTGTGGATAGAGGTTGTGGTCCATTTTCCTGTGGGCTCTCGGCCAGGGGTAGCTCTGGGTTGCTCAGACCCCTGCCACCTTCCTGGCCCCACATTGTCTTCAGTAAGGGATACATCAAAACCGCCTATCAAATCTCTCTTTTACTCCCATAATTTGAAGAAAACTCATTTAAAGGGATATGTAATAAATAAAGTTAGGACCACCCAGATCCTCTTCAGCCAATTGTGCCACGTAATATATAATAATGTATAATATAGCTTATTAGATCATGGAGGTAAAATTCATCATCTTCATTTATGAGGCTAAATTAGAGTGGGAAGTCCAGCCCTCAGAATTCTGCCTACCCCACTAGGATAGTAATAACCAATGTGGTCCTGTAGCAGAAGGTAAGTAATCAGAAGAGAAACAGGATCATTTAGAGTATGTGGAATGTACTGTATAGAAGACAGGCCCTCAAATCTAGAGAATATATGAATAGTTTGGGGACATGTGAACATCAAACTATACACCAATTCCAGATAGACTAAAATTTTAAATGTAAAAAGAATGAAAGTACTGGAAGAAAACATAGTAAGTTAAAATCTTGCGATGGGAAGTGTCTCTACAAAAGCACTGAGATGCACAACAGATCATTGATTACATAAAAGTAAACATTTGTAACAGCCTCCCTGTGAGAAAAATTCTTTTCATAACAGTAATTCCACTTCTAGCACTTCATACAAAAGTACGTATAGTAACATATATGCAATGTTTTTTATGAAAAGGGAAAATATAAACAACCTAAATATTCATCATTAGGAAATGAAACAATTTATACATTAAAATTCTTACAGGTATGAAAGAGTAGGATTACCTCTAATATTCATATAGGAAATAATCTGTCAAATGAAAGTAGGTTCAAAGAAATGAATAGTTTAATAGTATTTATGTTTTAAAATCCATTTAAAAACAAGTCTGAAACTATACACAGATGTGACAATAGTAGCTATCTCTGGGAAGTGCACCGTCATGTAGGGGGTATGGCTTGACAAGGAATGGGGAGTTAGGTGAATGACAACCACCAGGATAGGGAGGTACTTTTATTTGACCTTTTTAAAAAAATATAATTTTGTACCATGTCTTCTTTTTGGAAGAATAATAAGTTTTTATTCAAGTTGTGAATGTATGAAGCAAGTCAGTGACTCAGTTCAACCATGTGGAGGTTTTTCACTTATTATCAGTAACATACTGATGGAACAAAAATACAGGGACAGCACTTAGTGCATTTATTGAAACGATATTGAAAAAGATTAGGACACTGGCATCAGAAGCAAAGGGATACCATTTGAAACTATGCTTCTCATCTCATTATGAATTTTAAAATACTTGTTTATACTGTCAGTGCTAGACACTGTAGATACAGATAGGGCATAACCCGGGCTCTTGGGAAACTTATTTGGTCAAGACAAATTTGACCAAAAGACAAGTTTTATCAACAGATGAAGTTTGAAACCATACAGTGTGTGGAAAGTAAAATACCACATTAGAATGATTATGATTACAAAGCATGCACTTTTAGCTCACTTTAGTCTGGAAAACTTTCTATAGTAGTATCTGAGGTTTACTGTATTAGATATTTCTCAAGCCTCTGACCTCACCACCTAGAATCCAACACCTCCTTCCCTTCTACTTGGGCCACAATGTGTGTATCCAGCAAATGTCTTGAATATATGAAGGGTTATCACCATTAGAGGTTTTTCTATCAGATAAAAAGTCACTATATTCTGGGCAAGGCAAATGACCAACTCTGCCTTTTCAGGGCTACTCAAATTGTAAAGAAGCACGAAGAAATCTATGCTGCCTTTTTCTTCAACAGTTCAAAGCACTTTAAAACACAACATGACCAATAGGGTATTAATTGAAGCAAAATACAAATTATGTGGGGATATATTTTACTAATCTACATGTATCTTCCCATTAATAGTATAAATACATCATTCTTGTCATTTATAAAAAGGGATTTAGAATAGTTTCATTAAAAATAAACTTTTGTATCAATTCACATGATTAAAATTATGTATTTAAATTTTATTAATATTTCTGTATGTCACTCTATTAATCCCAAAAACTATATAATATAGTTTGTTTTAGAACCTTTTTCAACTCATCCATCATCTCAGTCAGTGCTGTCCAAAAGACAAGTAATGTGAATGTTATAGTATTATTAGTAAAAAAAGAAAAAAACAAAAAATGCTGAATTTTAATGTTTTATTTAACTAAAAATATAATTACACCAATATACAAAGTTGAAATATTTTATATTCTTTTCTTCGTATACCTTCAAAATCTGGTGTGTATTTTATATTGATAGCTCATCTCAATTTGGACCAGTCACATTTCAAGGGACCACTCCCACACGAAACTAAAGTATATGGAAAAAGATTGGCCTGCACCCTCCCAATGTCTGACATTATCTATCTGTAGACAAAAGTTAGAGTCTAACATCTCCAAACTAGCTTTTTTCATTACAATGTGAAACCACATTGTGTCTGATACTAGATAACAAGGCAAGAAAAATGGTTAGCCTGGGGGCTCAATTCAACCATTCACTCATTTAGAGATAGGGATACAACTAACACTGAGTAATTTTCTTTTTATTTATGGTGTCACTAATTTTCTATATTTTCTTGCTTATATTGTGTGTGGGTCAATCTGGTTCTCCTATGACATCTACCTTGTTTGTCATCCTATCCCTGGATATTAGTTGAATGTATTAGTTTGGCAGATGATCGAATACATGTTAAATGAATAGATAGAGCCATGAACCAACTTGTGATTTCATATTTTGGAACAATTTCTAGTAGCCTAACCCAATTATTAGAAAATGTGAAATTTCTCACTATCCAGAATCACATTAATCCTGTCTTCATCAGTCTCCTCCTCAAACACACAATAAAGGCAGAATAACATAGATGTACATGTGTAAGAGAAAAAGAGCTATCAATTTCTTTAAAGAAAAAATACACATGCAACTGGAAAGAAACAATCGTGAATATTGTTTCCTAGTATCGTCAGTAGTGGCACTGTTCTTAAGAGATCTGGAGACTCAAGAGAGTACTACTGTGTAGAGATAATAAAGGATCACCTAAAACTGGTAAATGTCTTGATTAAAAAATAAACTGAAACAAAATGTCATGTAACATCATGACTAATGGTGGGGGAGCGAAAACCTACTTAAAAGAAACACAAAAATCCAAAGTCAAACTCATTCATTAATATGAATAACATAACATTCTTTTGCGAGTCTTGAGGTTGCAGAAATGATTTGGTTTAGAATTGAAAAAACGGGGAGAATTCAAGAGCAGAAATCCCTTAGCTTTTTATCCTGTACATAATAAAATGGCCCTTTAATGATACTGGTATTGCCAAATCCTCACTTTTATAAATTTAACATAAAAAAAGCCTTAACTCCCAAATGTTAGCTCTTTTGCAAACTGCTAGAATACACAAACATTTAGCCTTAAAAATATTTATTCTTCTACCTTGTTTGTGAATTAATCTTCTAAAAACTGAATCATATTTAAAAAACACTAAAGAAAATCACTTTTCCCTTTTCTTTTTAGATGACTGTTGCAAAAGTGGTGTAAATTCAGCCGCCTCACTGTGTTTCCTTTTCTTCTTTTTCTTTTTATGGTCACTCTGGTAACCACTAGAGTCACTGCCTTGGAAAACAGGGTCCTGATCCTGATCTTCCTGGTGCCTTTTCTTCTTTTTCTTCTTCTTTGGTTCCTCCTCCCGGAGGCCATTCACATTATTAGCAATTTGCAGGTCTGTCTCTTCTCTCATGGTGTCGCCTGCCAAATCTGCCAGCTCTGTGCTACATACTTCCACTTCACATCGTTCTGAGTCTTTTTTCTTTTTCTTTTTCTTCTTCAGAGGTTTTTCAACAGCTTCTTCAGTGCCAGTTTCTACTACTTCTTCAGAGGACTTGGATTGAAAACTATAAATTAACAGTTTAAAAAAATTAGGGCAAAAAGCTAAAGTGCAAATCAAGAACAAAGTGAAATCAAATCTATCTCAACATGCTGATTTTTTTATATAAATCAACAGCAGTACCAGATATACAAGCATGACATAAAATTCAAATATTCTATCCTATTTACCTTCAGCCCACTAAACTCTCTGGGAAGTGGTAAATTTTTGTTTCCAAAGTACTTTTTACAGACAATGCTTTAAGACATAAAAATGACATTAAATAATTATTAAAACATAGCTGCTGAATTTGGGGACTCAGAGAAATTTGGTCACAGAACATTAAACATCATGAGACTGAGGCTTACTACAAAACTATTGACCTTGACAGACATCCAGAAATACATTTCTGGATGTCTGTCAATGTAATTGAGATTCTACTTACTGCCTCAATGCTTGTTTCAAATAATAGCTCGTTGCTGTTCTATATCTATGCAGAAATAGTGCTATTCCACAATTGTAAATTACTTTGTATTACTAATAAAAACATGCTTAATGAACTAAGCCCTCTCTCTGAACTGGAGTTCAGAGTAGCACTGTAATTTCATGATAATATTTAAACATTTAGAACCTCAGCTGCATTAGTCACATTTGAAGTACTTCATAGTAAGGTTAATATCTTCACAAATACAGCACATATCACCACAATCACACAAAGTCTACGGGACCGCTATTCTAAACTTTAACACATACTCTTAGTGCATATAAAGGTAGAATCTAAAAACAATGATAACACCAACAAAATACAAAAGTTTTTTTCCCCCTGCTTCCCATTAAACATAGCTCCTATGGAAGCAAGTTCAAGATAAGAATTTCAATACAGAAAAAATTAAAAGACCTACAACCAGATGGCAATAATCAAATTATTTTTGCTTCAACTATGTAAAAGTGAAAGCAGGTTAATATTAGGCAATACAATTATGCTTTCAATAGTTTCAAGCCCAGAGGTCAACTTTTAAAAAAAATTAAGAACCAGTTAGAAAATCTTCAGCAAAATTTAGTTATTAAAATCCAGTTGGACATAGATCGTAAGCATAGTTACTGAATACACCGTCATAGTATTGAAACTATGATTTGAAAGCACAAGTATCCTAATAAATAGAATTAAATTTTAAGAGGGGTTTATGTTCCCAAATTCATAATAGAAACAATTAAGTATCAGAAGTGATAATAATGTAATTAAGGACTGACCTAGTGATATTTAGTTTTCCCCGAATGCAGAATACTCCAGCAGCATCTGAGTCCAAACGAAATACTTCAAATTCTAGTTGATCACCCACATATACCTCCAGGGTTTGCCACTGTTCATCAGATAGCTGCTCAGGTTTAGGGATGGAGGCATTGAAACACCCATGTACTAAACAGCCAATGTGGCTGGAAGATACTTTATTAACTGTACCCTGGGAAGAAGAAGGAAAAGAAAATGTATAACATGTAGAAGAGCTCTAAAGAGTTAAAGTAAATCAAACTTTACAAGCTTCAAACTGACCTTCAAAAAGGAAACAGCAAGATAATGGCATCATTTAATACAGAAAAAGTTTATCTCAATTACAGCATACCATGTGTTATCCTAAAGCATTGTTTTAGAAACACTGTTTCATAGAATGTTTATAAAGCTCAAATTATATTAAAGTAATTGCATATCAAGTGCCCAACTGAATAAACAACTACTCTCCCCCAAACAACCCACCATACACCTCAGTGCAGGATTCCCTGGAGAGTAATTATAACCAAACTGAAACCAAGTGGAAAATATTCTTTGATATGATCTACATTTGAAAAGACCTCAAGAGAGGTTGCATCATATGCTTTTTATAACTAGGATCCCCATTATATTTCTATAAACAGTCTGAATTTCAAAGCTTAAAGAACATTCTTTAATGATTCAATTTGACAAGATGTAAGCAGTCCTGTTAGAAGTTAACTTATACTTTAGATATAAATCTTGAACATGACTATTTTGACTAAATCACAAAAACACTGAAAGCTTTAAAACTCAATGTATATGTTATAATATACTTTTAACACTTAAAAGTTTTTCATAAAACTTAGCTTTTCTTTCTTCTCCTAGGAATCAACATGTAATTTGAATTTTTTCAAAAAGTAGTTATTTGAAATTATACTACCATAAATAATATTAGTATGTATACAGTGCTATTTAATGACAGGAACCTCTCCAACACATAACAGAATAAAACGTCTTTATCTATCATTTTCAGAAGTCTGATATCCCCAATGGTAGCTTCTGGAAGGTTTGGACAAACTGTGGTATATCTACACAAAAGAATATTATTCAATGAGAAAAGAAATGGAAAGCTTTAAGGCTACTGCTCCATGAAACAGCCAATCTGAAAAGGCTACATTCTGTATAATTCCAACTATATGATGTTCTAGCAAAGACAAAATTATGGGAAGAGTAAAAAGACCAGTAGTTGCTATGGTTTAAGGGGTAGTGAGGAAAGGAAATTTTTAGGGCAGTGACTCAATTATTATAAGGGACACTATAAATGTCATTACACATTTGTCAATACCCCCAGAGTGTACATCACAAAAAAGTGAACTCTAATATAGACCTTAATAATAATGTATTAGGGCCTCCCTGGTGGTGCAGTGGGTTGAGCTCTGCAAAGTAAAGCAACTGCAGCATGGCAACATGAGTTGGATCAGCAGTGTGAGTTCAATCCCCGGCCAGGGAGGGGACCCACAGGGTGCAGCAGACCTCTCCTGCCTCGCTGGCTGCTCCCCTCAGCAGTGTACTTCAGTCAATGTACCTGTTCTGCTCCCTGCTCTGTCTCTGGTGAATCCTCTCACCTCCTGCACATCTGGTCTGCACCCCAGCTCTTGTATGCATACATAAATTTTTTAAAAAAATTACAATGTATTAGTATTGGCTCAATAATTACAACTAATACACTACACTAATGCAAGTGATATCAATAATAAGTGAAACTACACCCATCAATTAAAAAAATATATTCCATGGGTATGAAATAAGTGAGTATGAAAAAGAAAATGGATCTCAAACCCTCCCTCACATTACATTCAAAAAACTTTAAGGGGGCCTCCCTGGTGGCGCAGTGGGTTGAGCAACGCACTATGAAGCAAACCTCAGCCACTGCAGCATGAGTTTGATCCCTGCTGCCGGCCGGGGAGGGGACCCACATGGCGTGGCAGACCTCTCCTGCTGTGCCCGCTGCTCCCCTCAGCAGTGTGTTTCAGTCAGTCTGCCTGTTCTGCTCCCTGCTCTGTCTGTGGTGAATCCTCTCGCCCCCCACATCTCTGGCCTGTACCCCAGTGCTTGTGTGCATAAATAAATAAATCTTTAAAAAAAAAAAAATTTAAGGTTGGTAACAGGCCTAAGTAAAAAAAAACTAAAAGTACAAAACTTCTAGTTAAATATCTGGTCTACTTAGTGATAGGCAGGTTTGTTAGATAGGATCCAGATATAAGGATATAAGCATAAAAGTATAAAATGATAAACTGAACCTCCTAAATTTAAGTGTCTGTTCTTCAAATGAAAATTAAAAATTAATTCCATTAAAAACAGAAAAGTCATAAACTGGGAGAAAGTATTTTTTCCAAAAAATCATTTTTATTTATGCCTACAAAAACTGGGGTGTAGACCAGAGGTATGGGGGTTGAGAGGATACAGCAGAGACAAAGTGGGGAACAGTAAAGGTGCATTTACTGAAATACACTGCTGAAGGGAGCAGCAGGCATGACAGGAAAGGTCTGCCTTGCCACATGGGTTAGCTCTCTGGCCAGATATCAAATTTTTGCTACAGTGGCTGTCAATAGCTTGATAGCTCTGATAACCCCTATAACACCAGGGAGGTTCTGGGAGAAAGTATTCTTAATAGATCTAACTGAAAAGGATAGATTTGCATTAAGACTCTTAAGAGAACTATTACACCCCATTAACAAAATTTTAAAAAAAATTAAATGGGCAAAGTACTTAAATAGGTGTTTCTAATATAAACACATGAAAAAGTTTATTGGGATAATACAAATCAAAACCCTAATCAAACACACTATAAGCCCATCAGTAAACTGAAGACTGACAACCACAAATATTAGAACGGATGCAGAACAACTAGATGTGTGAATGGGAAATTAGTCTGACAATAATTTCTCATGAAGTTAAACACGTATTTATCCTCTGATCAAGCAATTCTGCGTCTATTTACCTAAAAGAAATGAAAATGTAGTTTCACAGTCGTTTTATTCCTAATAGCTCCAGACTGAGAGCAACCCAAATATTTATCAGTGAAGATGGATAAGATTACGGTATGATCATAATTTAACATCATGAGTAATAAAAAGGAACAAACTACCAATACGCATAACAGCATAGATGAAACTAAAAAACCAGCTAACCAAAAAAAATATTCCAAAAGAGTATATAATGAAAATTTTCATTAACAAGGAATAATAGCTAGAACAAGCAAAACTAATTTATTTTTTTTCAAAGATTTATTCATTTATGCATACAAGAGCTGGGATACAGGCCAGAGTCCAGGGCGGTGAGAGGATTCACCAGAGACAGAGCAGGGAGCAGAACAGGCAGACTGACTGAAACACACTGCTGAGGGGAGCAGCAGGGGAGGCAGGAGAGGTCTGCTATGCCATGTGGGTCCCCTCCCCGGCCGGCAGCAGGGATCAAACTCGTGCTGCAGTGGTGAGGTTTGCTTCATAGTGTGTTGCTTAACCCACTGCGCGACCAGGGAGGCCCAAGTAAAAGAAATCCTAAGAGTGGCTTTATCAGTGAAACAGAGGGGAAGTGATGAGAAAGGGCATAAGCGTCATTTCTTAAGGAGACAAAACAGTATATGAACTTGTCAAACTTCACTAACTGTGCATTTTATTGCATGTAAATTTTATTTTATATTTTATTGTGCTGTAAATTATTTCATTATTAAAAAAATTGAGAAAGAAAGCAGGTCAAATGTATCTGAGGTCTGAAAAAGTAAAAGAGGAGGGAGTAAAAGGAGTAATTTCATTTTTCATCTCTGTATAATTTGAATGTTAACCCCATTTACATGTTTATAATAATTTATTTGGGAATTTTTAAGTGCAAATCTAAAATCAGCCTTAACAGTTTGAAGATCCATTTGAGAACAACAGCTTGGCAGTAGGATAGTGTCTAATTAGGCAAACTATTTCTACCAGACTAATTGACATTTTAAAAAAATTAGAAATGTTTGGGTTTCTTTGTTTTAAAGATTTTATTTATTTATGCATAAGAGCTGGGGTAGAAGCCAGAGGTGGGAGGGTGAGAGAATTCACCAGAGACAGAGTGGGGAGCAGAACTACTGAAACACACTGCTGAGGGGAACAGTGGGCAAGGCAGACCAGGGGAACCCAAAAAATATTAGCAATGTTATATATATATATTTTTCATAGTAAAATCTGACCCAAAGTTTTATTAACTTTAGTATCAAAGGATCAAGGGTGAAATAACAGTTCTTATCTACTACATTAAGCAGTTCCTATATATACACACATGCATTTTATTTAAAGAATAAGCACAAATGTTTGAACACATGCATGCACAAAACAACTGACAGAAGGGATAGACAAATGAAGAGGACAAAGGGATATATTTCAGTAGACTTCACTCAATTTCTACATTACTTATTCTCCTGAAAACGGAGATCTTCAACACAGGACCTGCATTCCCACGGTGTTCCCACGGTACAGTATGGGTGTCCTGATCCTCAGCCTTCATTCAATTTCTTGTCTGCCTAGTCCTAAAAGCACTTGAATTTGTAACTCCTGTTTTATATACTGTTATATTTCTGTGCCCTCTATAAAGAAACTATTTGTATTTGAGAAATTTTAAAATAATAAAAATTGAGGGTTTTTGTTTCAGATCATGCTGCTACTATTCAAAGAAAATGAGTTAGCTGGATGGGATAAATATTCTGTGCATGCATATGAATTCTAACAGAATGGAGTTTAATATATGACCAGGTTAAACGGATGGAAAATAATTTTATTCTTTAAAAATAATTTTTAATTGTCCACAATTAAGCAATTCATGAGAGTCCCAAGGTGTAGAATGTCTTAAAATTTTTGCAATTACATCATTATATAATGATACATAGAAAACTAGGAAAAAAGTAATATACATACCACAAGCTTTTGCCCTGGTTCAGGACAAAAAATAACAAAATCTGCTTCAATGTTAAGATGAATGTGTCCTTGATCATCATAAATATCTCCCAGTTCACCCACTACTTTGATGTTATCATATGCAATGGGGACACCTAAAAGACTGTTAAGAAAAAGAAATGTCACCATTCATCCTCTTTCAAAGGCCACTGGCATACCTAGTCCAAAAAGTATACACATTATAAATAAAACTACCCATGATGCCAAAAAATACAACAACCTATGACCAGTCTGAAACAACTTTAGTATTACCATTTCATCAAGAGGTTCTAATGCATTGGCTAAGTTAACAATAATTATTCAAGATATCTAGGGACCTGCAAACAAAATGTTCAATTAAGCATGAGCAATAAGTTGACTCTTAGTATTCTTAGCAAGTAAGTCAAGTGAAGACAAATACCATGACTTCACTCATATGCATACAAGAGCTGGGGTATAGGCAAGCAGCAAGGGAGGTGAGTGGATTCACCACACAGAGCGGAGAGCAAAACAGGCAAATCAACGGAAATACACTGTTGAGGGGAGCAATGGGCAAGGCAGGAGAGGTTTGCTGTGCCATGTGGGTCCCCTCCCTGGAGGGCGATCGGGATCAGACTTGAGGTGCTGTGCCACGGATGCTTCAGAGAGCAGCGCTCAACCCACTGTGCCACCAGGAAGACCCTATATCTAAGTTTAATTTTTGCACAGCAAATTGTTTTCATGATGGCAAAAGTAGCACTTCAAAACATCTGTTAAAGAAATGAGGTATCGGGTTCTGAAGAGAACCTCTGACAAGGGAACATGACAAAAGAGCTTAAGCCTAGGATGACTTGTGTAAATTCATCAAACCTTTTTGGTTTGATGCATAAAACTTACTAAATGTCATCAATTATACAGACACCTCAATAATATTTATATTTTCCTCTCAATTTTTATGTTTGATTTTCTGACCTCATCCTAAGTAAGTTTCAATGTAGAGTGGTAGAATCACAGAAGATAAATAAAGAACAATTAGGCCAAGTTTACCAATTACTAGAATGCAATGTAGCTCTCTCTTAAATAGGATGAAACATATTTTCCACATTCAAATAACAAAAGAGTTGTCACATGCTAGATAGGTAAAGTTTCTTTTTTCTTAACTGCCTGTCAAGGATATAATTTAGAAACATAATGTATTCTAAAACTTTCACTAAACAGACTTTGTGAAGCTGAAATAGGATTCTTTTAAAAAAAATACGCGGTCACTGGGAAAGTCAGGTGAATACTCTATCAAATAGAGGATGCTGTTGAAATGACATAAATAAAAATGAGTCATTCTCAATTTCTCCCATTTCCTCAGTTCTTCAACAAAGAAATCCACTTGATTCTATAGGATGGCCCCAAAGTCTTGAAACAGAAAATTATAAATGCTGTTAAGTTTTATATTTTGATTCATGTCAGTAGTATCTAGTTCAACATGTGATGCCTGATTTATATTAAATAAACTGGAGTCTTTAGCACATGCCACGGGTAGTGGAGCATGAGATAGTATCCAGATCTGTTGAATGCAGCATAGCCACACGGTCTAACTCAATTATAGAAATTATCATTCAGCCAGTTCCTCATCACACTGGTGTAATGGCTTCTCATGGAGTCAACTGCGGTGACTCTCCCTTGGCCTGTCAAGTGGAAGTATTAATTGGTTACAGAAAGCAATAAAATACATCAATCAGTAGCTTGTTTCCATACTTTATGACCACTTTGTACATCCTTAAATCTCTCAAATCCATCCCCTCTAATCATTTTTCTCTTGGACAATTATAACAATCTCTTAATTGGCCTCCCTGTCTAATCTGAACCTCCTTGAACAATCATTTAATGCTACCAAGTGCTGCAAATCTGCTAATGTTCCAGAGATCTTGCAAATGTACTCTCGGGAAGTGTGCAGAGTCTCAAAACTGGAAGATACTGAGAGGAGAAAGTGTTCACCTGTTTAAGCAAACAGAAACACACATACACACACCCCACACAAACAACCGGCAAAGGCAGGAAAGGAAGTACAAAATGGCCATCCCTTCTGAGTTGTCCCCCACTACTAATCTTTGACCCATTACCCTTTTCCTTCACCCCCTGACATAAACCTTATTTCAGTTGTACAGCACTTAAATTTCTCTTAGTCGAAATACTGCACTTCACATCTATTGTCCATCCGAATATACCACTCTCTGCCTGGAATGCTATGGTATCAGAGTACCCTCCTTCTATCAAGTTGTGCTCAAAGGTCCTGAGATCCAATTCATCATTCCTTCTTTTACTACAACTTAGTAAAACTTAGATTTCTCCTAAATTTTAACACTTCACTGAGTTTATATGGCTTACATTTATAGTTCTACTAGCGTTTAAAGTTCCATGAAACCATGATCTCGTTATGTCTTTATATTCTAAATCCCTAGTAGACAAAATAAACACAAGGGTATGTTGGTACTTGGAGGAAGATGTACTTTCTACACTTGCTTGATTCTTAACATACGTAGGGTTCTGGATCCCTTGAGAAAGTGGTAAAAACTTCAGACAGTTTGCCTACATAAGATATTCACATAGGATTCGACAATTTCCAGAGGTTGCGATTTTTGGGATTTCCAGAGGTTGGAATTATGGGATTTTTCTAGGAAATCCATTCACCTTAAGTTTAGAAGACTTGCTTTGGACTCATAGTAGTCTAGAGGAGCATTATAGCACATCTACCCTGCCCCATCTCCCTCTACTCCCCAGCTTCTCCACCTTGGCAATTGAGGTTTTAAATTACTTTTGAGTATTTTAATTTAAATACATCGGGAGGTTTCAAAAGCAACATGCAGCAATATTAGCTAGAGTGAATAAAGTGACTGCTCTTAAAAGCAAAACAAAATCATAATAGTATCTCTCTCACTCCAGATCAGGTTCAAGAGACTAGAAAGGAGGGAAAGTACCGGCGTCAAAACAACAACTCTTCATGGTTTACAAATATATTCTTGCACTAATGCTTCTTAATTAATTTATATATATATAAAGAGAGTCTATTGAAGCACTGCATTCCCATCTTTCATAGTCAAACAGAAAAACAAATAGTACAGGGCCTACAAGGTACCCAGACTCCTGAGCTCTTCTTACCCCACCTGATTCTGGAAAGAGCTTCTCAGCTCTCGCCACCGTCACAATTCACGGCAACTTAACGTTCTCTTTCTTACCTATGAAAGGGACTCTAGGGTAGGCTGACTGCGGGTGGACCCAGCCCCCAAACCTTGGGGTGGTCAGTGAGACCTTTCTAGCTACGCCCTAAGAATGTCTCCCGCTGCCCGCCTCCCGTGTCCAAAAGAAGAGAGGACAGGCTGTGCTAGAGAAAGGAAAGGCTGAGCCCGGTACCTCTCGGAATAGCGTAGGAGCTCCGCATCCAGCTGCTCTCGGATACCCGTGCGTTTCCTGTTAAGGTAACGCGGCGACAGAGCGATGTGCCTTCGGTGCGGCCCGGCCACAAGGCAGGAGTAGGGACTGTTCACCAACGCACAAGCGGCAACGTAGGTCGGCAGCTCTAGGCAAGGCAGCTCGCCTGCTGGTGTCACTCCAGGCCCCTCAGAGGCCGCCTTTGGCCGAGGTGCCTCGGAACTACCCGCAGCCATGCGGCTTGTCAGGTTTCCCACGGCGCGCACCACTGACGCCAGCTTAACTGCCTGTCCTAGGACGCACGGTTACTACGTCAGCCCCGAGCTCTCACGCCCCTAGGAAATTGCTCTCCTTGCGCTGCATTACGCATCTCTGACCGGCAGGGGGCACATGTCTTTTTCGCTCGTGGACGAAACCTGTGGTTTCGAATTGAGCATGCGCGAACGGCAACCAGCTTCTGGAAGGTGCGGTAAACCGGTTTATTCCCTAGCTTCTTCATTGCACTATATAGATTTAATCGGGGCTTACACTTTAATTGTATCCAATAGTAACTCTGTCACAGACAAGGAGCCCCACCCTACCCCACCCCCGACCCCTCGACTGGATTCCACCCTCTCCCCAATCACAGGCGGATAAGCTTTGAGCCTAACAGCGGCTGTCCACTGCTCCACCTGCTGGGAGACTGAGGGATGGACGAAGTTCCTGAGACTCAAGTGAGACTTGGAATCTTAGAGGACTCCACACGCTTCTGTGAGGGCAGGCAATGAGTCAGTGTTAATTGATTAGTGAAGGGGCAAGGAGATATTGCTCCAGAGAGAGATAGTTGTGGAGATGCTGGGACTAGGGGTCTGTAAAGGTTTAGGATTTAGGTTTGAGAACAAAGGAACTCAATTTTTTTGGCTGCAAAAGCAAGATGAATGGACTTGGCTAAAGTCCTTTTGTTGTTGCTAGTTATGGGGGCCCATCAGCTACATTAGTTCTGTCCTGTTCTTTCCCTGGGATGCTTCATGTCTCATCTTGGTTTGGTAGAATTTTACAAATTGGAGAATACATTAATAAAATCGTTTTATGGCATTTGTGCAGGGAACCCAATCTTAAGAAGCGGTCAGATGTCCCTGATACAACACACCTGAAAAGGAACTCATCTTCTCTTTCCAATTAGCATCTGTAATAGCCAACTCAGGGCATCATTTACCACCTGCCAAGTGACTCAGCCAACAGTTGTCCTGTGGCCCCTCTTGTACCCTCCAAACATCAAATCAACCTGAGCGCCTGTGGAAACCAAAGCAAAACTATTCAGGCATTTCTTAGTCCTCTTCACCAAAACTAAAGAAATTTTTACCTATGGAAGGTTAGTTTAATGATGACACAGCTTGATCTCTGAGTACAAATAGGATCATGAGTTGCTGGATTTAAAGCCCAGTTTCCTCAAAACAATGCAAACTCTTTAGTATGGCTCATAAGTTAGCCATTCTATATCTACCCCAGTTTACGTTATCTGCCAGTCAACGCTTCCTCACTGATTAACTTCCTCTTTCTCTCTCCCCCACCTTCTCTCTCATCCTCCCCTCACATAACCTTCTTCTCTTTTCAGTCTTATGTTCCTTCCACCTGAGAACAGAGTAACTTTATAATGAAAATTTTACTCTTCTGTTATATTTTAATTTAAATTTACATTCTCTTTTTCTGCAGTTACTATTGTCCTCTTCACCCAAAAAGCATTAAGTGGCTATCATTTTATGTAAATGAACACCACCAAGATTTTGTTTTTATGTTAATTGTCTGCATGTGTATTTCTTCACTAGACTCAAAGCATCAAGGCAGGGACCATGATATATGTTTTGTTCACCACTGCAACTGCCATATAGTTAAAAAAAAAGAAGAAGAATCCTTCCCAATGCATTTTTTTAAAGATTTATTTATTTATGCATACAAGCACTGGGGTACAGACCAGAGGTGTGGGAGGTGAGACGATCCACCAGAGACAGAGTGGGGAACAGAACAGGCAGATTAACCAAAACACACTGCTGAGGGGAGCAGTGGGCAAGGCAGGAGAGGTCTGCTGTGCCATGTGGGTCCCCTCCCCAGCCAGACACAGGGATCGAACTTGTGCTGCATTGTCTGTGTTGGTCTCACTGTGTGTTGCTCAACCCATTGTCCACCAGAGAGGCCCTCCCAATGCAAGTTAAGCAAATGAATGAATGAATGAATGAATGAATGAATAGGTGATAAAAGCTCACAGTTAAGTGAGAAGACAGGATCAAAACATAAACATATGACCTAAATTCACTGCATAGGCACAAAAAAAATGTATAGGCTAGTAGTGGTATAAAAACCAACACACTTTTTTAGTTACTGCAAAAAGCTTCTAACTACTCTAATTCCATTTTTTCCACTTGTAAAATAAAGATAATTGTATTTGCTTAGCTTACTGAAATAGGAAGTTCAAATAAGAAAAGAAAAAGCATTTTCTTTAGTGTACTTTAATTACCTTCAAATTCAGCATGAGCTGATAAAGGTATTAATCTGTCCCCAAAATCCAATAATAAATATTTTAAGTTTATCTATGATAAATGTAACAACCTTTACTTTGATTTAGTTATAAAGTTCTACAACAATCTTGTTCAAGATTGTTTCAGTGTTCTCAACTTCAGTTAAAATTTAAAAATCATTTGAGGACCTTGAAAAATTTCTGATGTTTATGCAGCACCTCAGACCAATTAAATTAAATGTTTTTTCTTGTAGCCAAATTGCATTTAGAATTTCTGCTGGCAAGTTGATAATAAAAATCATTTGTCAAAAAAAAAATCAAAATAACAATTGGACATCACGACAATTGAGTCAAAGCAAAACTTTATCTTAACTAAAATACTCCAGTAATGATTTTCCACAAATTTTAAATATGCAACAGTTATATAACTCTTTGTGTAAACATAGCAATTTAGGGTTTGACTCTGAAAAAAAAAATTAGCTTTTTTATATTCTGACTTGTTAGCCTACCCACACTTCATGATTTGTAAAAGTTGGTTCAGCCTACAAGCAATAACTATGGAGTTATTTGGCCAAATCAACCTGTTCTACCTACTATCCCAGAAAGAAATCAAGCACAGTGAGACCTTCCTACCTATGTCCCATCCCACACACACACACAACAAAGTTGATTTGACAAAGGGTCTGTAATTCAATTGCACCATTTTCTTTTTCTCTAAAATTTGATCAAAGTACCACAGAAACTCAGGTAGCGATGGTCACGGTTTCATGAAAATCCTTGTCTGGTCAAAGGCTAGTGGTATATGCTGAAAATAATTTCCTTTCTACAAGGAAAAGACAGAAGGCCAGAAATGA
Source organism: Galemys pyrenaicus (assembly GCA_019455555.1). Lineage (NCBI taxonomy): Eukaryota > Metazoa > Chordata > Mammalia > Eulipotyphla > Talpidae > Galemys > Galemys pyrenaicus. The sequence continues at coordinate 1,377,157 of JAGFMF010011726.1, forward strand.
CTTTGACCCATTGTTCAATAACCCCAGAGAAAGAGAAAATTGTTCCTGCAACTCTATGTTTATATTCCCAATGATCAATAATTCCTGGAGCAAAATAAATGTGTTACAGGGCAGGAAGAGGGGCACTCCAGAACCCCCAAACCTGAATGGGCTAAGACAAACATATAAGGCCTTTAATGGAAAGGAACTTTAATACAATTAGGGTACAATACAGAAAGGACCAAGAGCATAGTTACTAACTTAAACATCCAAAGTTACCCATCTCCTTGAGGGTAAAAGTCCAGCCAAATAGGACTAGCACAAAGCAAGGCCCAAAAGCCCGACACAAGTCTAAGGGACCTTTCAGTAGAGACCCATAGAAAAGGGTCAGAAAGAGTCAGACAACTCTGGGAGGAAAAGAGCAAAATCAAAATCAATATGACAGCTGCCATTATTAAGCTCCCCACGGGTCTCTCACCCACATCTGTTCCAACCGGTCCAAGACCAAAAAGCAAGCTCGTTTCTTCACATGTCCTTCTGCTCCACGTCTCCTTGCTGCTCTCCATCCTGCTTCCTTCTTCCTCCCTTCCGTCTGTCCTTCTATCTCCTCTCTCCAGCATATTCTTATCCCTGCTCAGCTCCACCCACTTAGGGCGGACCAGGATTCTGGAACTTCCCCCTTTCCTGGGGACCACCGTGTTACAAATGTACAGTAATTGGTGGTTTGTTGAAATAAATTACAAAGTAATTTGTGCCGTATGCTCCAATTTTTGTAGGAAATATGCACACGTATATGCTTAGAAAAAATTGGATGTATAATTAACACATGTTAATTATCTATTGAGGGTGGGAATGTATTTTTAAAACGTCTGAATTTTCATATATTGTTGTATGAATGTGTATTGTTTTATATAAAAAAATCAAAAACTTTATGAAACTATCCTTATTGTTGAAGATATCCTTATTGTTACAAGATATCCTCTATTTTTAGACTGTTTAATATACTGCAAGGTAAAGAGCCTGGGTCCCAAAGCTATGTCGTTTGAATCTGAATCTTGGCCCTGCCATTTACTAGTTGTGTGATATTAGAAATGTTTAAAAAAAAACACAAAAAATCTGAAATTATTAAAAGTAATTTTCATAAAGAAAAGGTATTAGAAAGTTTGAACTATATGTGAAGGTTTACAGAAAAGAGATTCATACAGAGGGCATTCCAGGTAAAAATGTCATTGCCAGTTGGTTTTTCTGCATAACAAATCATCCCCAAATTTAGAGTCTTTAAATAACAACCATTAATTTAGCTCATCATGTAGCCTGATCCCCTCCATTTGGCAACAAAAAAAAAGAAAAAACCTCCCATAGACTAAAAATTAGGAATAAGTGGAATTAAATTCTAACCTCCCTTTGTTCTCTGTTCCTTCCACTACCTTCCCATGATTAACCCTTAACTGACTCTACTGCATTCCTGGGAACTAGGAAAATTAATCACCTCACACCCCTATTCAAATTCTCTGTGTCCTGTGGGGTTGATAATGACACCAGAAACAAACATCTGCTGATGACTGAGCACACACCCTGCTGGGAAAGTCAGACACTTTGACTAATGTCACCTAAACTTCCCAGCACCTCTGGGGACCTGGAAATGTGAAACCCTGCACTTCCCTCACATTTCTTTTCCCGTTACTTAATTTCAACATTCCTGCAATTTGGGGAACCAGTTTTCTGGGAGTGCCTATGTACCAACTTCCTTGATGTCCATCTTGAATGAATTCCTGTGTAAAGGCATGTCTCATGGTTCAGAGTTTGACATTCTCTATGAGAGAAAGACCCGGCTTTGTCATATAGAAACATTTTGTGGATACAAACTTGGTTTGGGCGCATCTGGACTCATGTGTGCATTAGTAGCAGAGCTGTGTTTGTGTAATCCTCCATCCGACTAGAAAACTCGAGTGGCTTGCTTTCTTGGCAGCTGTTCAGAGGGGAGGGAGAGAGGGAGGAAAGGAGAAAAAAAGGGAGAGCATCTTGCTAGACTCTGGAACTTAGACAATGACCATCCAAGGCATAGAATGCTTCTGATCTTAAGTACTTAGTCCTTTGCCCAAGAGACCATCAGGGTCTTTGCATCTATCAGATATAAAATAGGCAGTGGAAATCTCTGCAGTGCCCACTCTGACACTGGCAGACTGTCGGGAAGGGTTTCATCGCCCTTCTGTGTGATTATATCAAACAACCACCATGTTTGGCATCATCATATCTTAATAACAAGCTCCCCACTCCCCCAAACACTGAGATAAGTGCTTTATACAAATCACCAGTACTGAATATGTATGCCCTTATTGGTCATGTATAGGAGACTAGAGCCCACGGGAGATTTAAATAGGTCAGCCTCATGATGTTAGCAGTCCTAGCTGTATTAGTTAACAGCTACAAACCTAGTACCTAGCACATTTTTCTTGTGTGAATTAATGACTATTCCAAGGTCATGTATCTTGAATCAATCAAGGAATCAAGCCCAAGTCTGATTTTTTTTAACAGTTCAAACTTTGACTCAATAAAAGTCTTCTATTTCCCAATATATATGATCGAAGCTAATAAAGGAAGGCCCCCAAATGGGTGTAATTTTAGCTTCTGCCTAGAAATTGTTAAGTTGGTAATCAGACAAAACTGGTAAATACTACCATTTTAACAAGTTTGCCAAAATGAATGTTGGCAGCATTGCAGAAACTAGATCAAATAATTTGGCAGGACTTGTAGGAACCAAGTATTAAAGTCAGGTCATCTGGGTATCTCTTGGTCCAGTCATCTTAGAGAACTTGTTTAATAGTTTTAAAAGTGAACATCCTAGTCTGAAGGATAGAGGTATTCTGATGTGGAGAAGTGATGAGGTTTAAACAAGTTAATGACAGTGCAATTATAAACACTGTGACTACTTTCTATTAAGTGCTTGAAAATGTATCTTTTATTTTAGTCCATAATCAATACTTTAGCTATAATATTCTTGTTTCAGTCTTATTAAGACAACAAAACTGAACATTAAAGTATATAAACTTTTTCAATGACTAGATGCTGGACTTAAGAGAAAAATTTGGATAAGATTACTTATAAAATCTGGATACTATCTTGACCTAGTTCTCTAGAAATCATGGTTTGTTTTGTTTTTGTTGTTACTAGCCTAATTTTAGCTTCTTAGTATACTCCCATTATAAGCAAAGTATACTCTCATTATAAGCAAGCTATACACATAAACATTTGATTCGGTTTTTAAAAAATTAAAAATTTCAATTTAGTAGTCCCTTAAAAAATGTACTGATAAGTTCAATCTAGAAATAAGCTATATACACTTAGGTACAAGTTTGTGATTTCCTTTGCCAGTAAGAAGAATTAAAATAGCTTCATGGGAACTAGTTGTTTGAAATAAAATGTGTTTAGTTTGAGAAACAGCTTTCTTTTAGTAGCTTGATCAGTTGTGAAATGCAGTGCTTTTAGGCAAAATACAATGTTTAAAAGTTTGTCTACTGAGTTTTGGAAATGAGGAAACTAAATACAAACAAAAACCAGAACACAATATGTATCAAGCAGCTAGCTATTGGTCATCACAGACCATTTGTAATTTGCAAATGTGCCAGCAGATGGCAAATGTGAGCGCTGAAATTATGACGCTTCGCTTTGACCCAGTGCGGGAATGGCAAAACAAGACAGCTAAATGCCGATGACTTGTTTTTTATCCGTAGTTCTTCAAAAAAGGATTTATGATCAATTTTTGACTCTGAAGTCCTCCCTGATGGTTCAGGGGTTAAAGTCTCAGTGCTATCAAGCTATCATCAGACACTGTAGCAGGAGGTTTATCCCTGTCAGGGAGCTGACCACATGGCACAGCAGACCTCTCCTGTCTCAACCAAAGCTCCCCTCAACAGTATATTTCAGTCAATCTGCCTGTTCTGCTCCCCACTCTGTCTCTGGTGAATCCTCTCACAGCTCCCCACTTCACGCTTACACCCAAGTTCTTGTATGCATAATTTTTTTTTACCCTGAAAGCCTACTTAATTAGCATACTATTGAACAGATAGATGCATACAGTGTTTAGAATGAGTGAAAAAAATCAATAGAATACGTTTCACTTTATTTACTATAATAGATTTTACATTGTGCAAGTTATAGAAATGAAGTGACTTAAATATATCTGTCCCTATGTCATTTAATAAGACCATTTCTTCTTGGTGATTTTCAAAGTCAGGTCCCTGGACCCAAACATTAGCATCACTGGGGCAGTTGTTAAAAATGCACATTCTCTGGGCCCTCCCTGGTGGCGCAGTGGGCTAAGCAATGCACTATGAAGCAAACCGCAGCCACTGCAGCACGAGTTCGATCCCTGCCGCTGGCTGGAGAGGTGCCTCATATGGTGCAGCAGACCTCTCCTGCCTGCCTCGCCCACTGCTCCCCTCAGCAATGTATTTCCGTTGATCTGCCTGTGCTGTTCCCCACTCTGCCTGGTGGATTCTCTCACCCCCTGCACCTCTGGCCTGTACCCCAGTGCTTGTATGCATAAATAAAAAAATCTTTAAAAAAATAAAAAGAAATGCACGTTCTCAGTCCCACCCAGACTTGTTGAATCAGAAATCTAGGGAGGAGCCCAGCAATCCCTTTCCAAGTGATTATAATAGCCACTGACATTTGAGAATCAGTGCCTCTAATGAGAGTTGGAATACAGAAGAGAAATTCTGAATTATCATTTTTATTCAAGTTTAATTGATAAAAATGCAATGATGATTAGTAATGTGGTTATTTCTTTTCGATTTAGTGTTCCAACACAATGTTTGCTAAATAATGAACATATTCACAGTTATTCTTTAGTTCCACCTACATGAGGTTGCCAGTGTCTATCTAATATTTATCAGTTATTACCAGGCCACTAAAACCCTTTTGTGTGGCAGAGTTGGTTTAAAAGACTGGCTTAAATAATAAAAATATTTGTGGTCTGTGTGTATGTGAGTGTGTGCCTGTGACTATACCTAACAATTGAGGGTGATTAAGGAAAGGTAAAGAAATTATCAAAATGGACTTAGGGGTTATTTTCTGAAGTGATGATGCCATTTTCATATAATTTTCTCTCCTTTTATGAACACTAGGGTCAGTAATTCTTCTAAGGCCCAATTTCCATCCCAATTAAGTCCTTACCTTAAGTGAATTTCAACATCCTTTTTTCAAATCCAAGGGACCTGGCTAAAAAATGAACTATGGTGCCTGCAAGGGTAACCATGGACATTTGCTTCCATCTGTCTTTATCTCACAGCAGGACAAAAATAGGAAATCATTTCTTTTTTTATTTTCTTGAATATTACTTTAAAGATGTCATTTAATAAACCACCTCCTGGCTGCAGTGTTTGTGTGGGTGTGAACTAGCAGATCCTTGACATTAAATACATTTCAAAGAAAGTGGTTTGGAAAGTAGAGAAAAATGAAACTTAGATGTGGTGCATTTTGATGTACAACTTATTCTCAAGTCATTAACCAAAATGGTTACTAATGGATCATATTCTCTTATGTGGCTTCTTATAACCACAGGGCGCTTGTAATATCTCAGGTTGTTTTTAATTATTATGATAATTAATTTGTCTATCCAGTGGCAAAATAAACTTTCCCAGCAAAGAGGTAAAAGTCTCAGTTTCATATACAGGGATCAGAAACTGAAGTCAATGTGGTATCACAGAATTAGAAATGTGACCTGAAATCAGAAGCAGCAGAACAAGTAAAGGGGAATGTTCGTATGGGGTAGGTTGTGCTTTATTGCACGAACCTAAGTGTGTATTATATATATATATACACTATATATATATATATATATTGCTGCATAATTTGGCTGAATGGCTTTAAGATTCAGGGGTACAACCAGAATGATCTCACTTTTCAGGTAAAATATAGATGTCTTCTACTTTTCCTTTTATTTCATATTCAATAAATATTAATATAATAAATTATTCACACTTATCACATGTATTATTCACATTATTAACTATCAGGCAGTGTACATCATAATAGTGTTTGATATATAATTATATTTCACCGGCTGCATCATCAGCTCTTTGCTGGTAAATAGCAATAGTTTTATATTACCACTATTCGCTGTATTGTGATTTGGAAACTGGACATTCTCTCCAGCAGTTTGTTTTATTACAGAAGCCATAGAGCATTGATTCTTATGTTATTTTACCTTTCCTCCTCCTCAGAGCTTGATTTCAAAGAACTGCTATACTTATTTGAAAAAAAAAAAAAAACAATAAAATACTGATCTCAAGACTCTTGGGGGTAGTAATAAAGGCAGTGGAAATCTAAACAATGATCTAAACAGGACCGTTGCTAGCATACAAGTATAGAATAAGGTTGAGTGTTGTTTTAAGTGGCTGATTTGAAGGACCAGGTGAGGGAGTGTGTTGGCTGCAAGACTGACCCACAAAGGAATCTGTAGCTTTTCTCTCCTGGCAGTGACCTTGGAAGGCCTAAGGAATTTCTTTCAGCCCTCTCTTAAAATTATGTGGAATGATGGTTTAGAAACTCTGTCTTAGTGAGTAGATGAGGACCAATAACCAGACTGACAAATAACGAGGGGCTGTCATGGAAATCTCAATCCCTTATGATTAATAAAAGGTTTGATGCAAATTGGACAATATTTTAGGTTTTGCTGTGAAACTTTAGTCAAGTTACTGTCTTTCTTACAATTTTTAGGGCCATAATATAATGTGGCTCCCAGAAAGGGCTTAGAATGTTTTGTGCAGCTGTTGATATAGATCCTTTGGTGTTAATGGGGCAAAAAAACCAAAAACGATAGTCCCTAATTGATGTGAAGGGATGCAGTATGTATCCTAGTCCTTCAAGGTTTTCAATTAAACTAAGGTCATCTGCCTATAATTAGTTGACATAGATAATATTAGAATATTAAAGATAACTAGATACAGAATTTTACTTTTTAAAATATATTTATATTTTGGGAAATACATTTTTAGTGAAGACTCATCTTCAGTAAATAGTTTCATGGAAAAAGCAGTAAAAAAAAAAATGTTCTTCTGTATAATTTTACTAGGCATCCACACTTCCAGTGATTTCTGAATTGGTTTCCTCTGCTATGAATATGTGACAACCTGTGATTTATGGATTTGGAATAATTAAATTTCTTGGCTGTCATATACTTAGAGTAAGAAATATTACATATGTTTCCAGAAAATGATTTAAAGAAGAAAAGAGTGAAGTGATGCCAAGTTCTTAAACTTTATTTGGAAACTGTTTCTCACCAAATGGCACAAAAGATGCTCACTCTAAGTTTCTGAAACATGTTTGCTAAATAATCTTTGAAAATAGAGTTTTGGACCTAAGATTTCTGAACAAGCCACTTCTGCGCTAAGTCGCTAAAAAAAGTATAAAGTAACATACTGATATTCTTACCTTGCCAAGCACAAGAAATGGAGAATTATTCATTGCATGATAGGTAGTAGGTGGGGTAAATTTCTTCAAACATAGAAATTATACAACAATCAATTAACCTATCAAACATAAAATACTCAGTGACTTAGCAGTCTATGAATAACATTTTTAAAATATGAAATCTGTAAAGCAACATCACTTTTATTATAGGTTATATATATACAATATATAGGTTATATATAATCAATATATATTATTGTGTATATACAAATAAAACATATTCTATTATATACAATATAATATAAATGTATATTCTGTACATTTGCTGGTGTTGCTTAGGCTTTAGATTTTACTGGTTCATAAAATTAAAATTTCATGGAGTGTTTAACCAACTCTTTTAGAGTGATCTATTATAGTGAAAACTGGGTGGTTGTGAAAGAACTTGTGTAAGTACTAAGGGTAAGTAAGCAGTTCTGTTTGTGCTCATGACTAGTACCACGTTTAATCAGATTTTCTGAGAACATGGAAATACTTTGAGTTATTGTTCACAAGTGGTTATTCAGATTGTAGCTTGTTCCAAGGAGAAGCTGAATATTTAATTTATATTTGAATTAAATAATCATGTGGATAGGATAGTGGTTACTGTACCAATAATATAGGTAGGCCTTACAACAGTGAGTTTATGACCCTAAGTGTTAGCACTGCATTAGTATCACTTATGCTACAGTAAAGGCATTAACACCAGATGCTTTGGATTATGGTCAAGGATTGTCCTCAGTGAGGCTAAATTAGGGACAATTCTTTCCTACAAAGAGGTGAAAATTTTTCAGGACATTTTTGGTCGTTGCAATGACAGAGTTATCCTTAAGATATTTAGTGGATAGGAACAAAGGATGCTTAATGACCTGAAATATATAGGAAATTCTGCACCATCAATTATTGTCTACCCAAATTCCAGCAGCAGTCAATTCATAAGCCCAAATAGGCCAATAGAGTTCTCTAAATACTGTGGTTTCATTTGTGAGATCTTCTGCAATCTTAGTCTACTGAGAATGAATTAGGTCTCGTATGATCCACATCTTATTTTCTCCTATCTGAAGTATCCTCTCAGAGACTACATTTTCTTATTATTCTCATTTTATCCTGTACCTTCAAACATTCCCTTCTTATATTTGAGCATATTCTAACCTTTCCTATCACTAATAATGCTTTTTTAATTCCATATCCTCTAGTTGGGATGATCTCTTCCTCCGAGGAACAGCCGTCTGTTCCCTGCCAATCTCAGAACATGTAGCTATCAAAAGGGAAGCTATTCTCTGTATCATAACAAAAAGAAAGTCCACACCATATGTAAGTTCAAAATACCATTTTATTACATAGGCATATCAGTAATCACTACCCCATGTTCCAGTTTGAATAATCATATGTGTGTGTAGACACACAAACACACATATTTAAAAACTTCTAGGCAGAGTCCACTTTTGCTCTTTTATGCTTACAATAATTGAGCCATTTTGCAGCTAGTCTTGATAGCAAACCATCAAACTAGTTTCACACTTTTTTTCTAGTTTAGTATCACATTATTTTTCCCCAAGGGTAGGTTTATACTAAAACTGTAGTCACTTCAAATATTCTAGTTCATAGTTCAATGTATTGTGAAAAATTAAAAACTTAATTACTTTAACATCTTCATAACTTCTACTTTTCTCAAAAAAGATTAACTACACATCCCAAATAAATAACTCTAACAACTGAGTCTTGAAAACATTAAGTGAAAATAATTACATTGAAAGATATATCTATATTTGGTTAAATACACTGTAAACTATTTGATAATTGTGACAATTGCATTTCTTCTTAACCCTATGTCAAAGCAGTGATATGCCTACTTTTTCCCTTTAATGTATGATTTCATAAATTATTTCCAAAGGCATTAAAACATCTTACTGATATATTAAACTCTGTAATATACAAACGTGTCTACAAAGAAATACCACCTAAAATTAGGATTGGTGGTTATTCTTTCAGTACAAAACTACATCCTTAGATAATTCATTAAAACCATATACACACAAAATATATGCATTCTATAGTTCAGGTTTTCAATGACAAAGATTATGATTGCTTCTGGTTTCAAATGAAGTGATGATGTTGATTCATTATTTGATGTTGCATTATTGGGAAATTTCTGCAATCTATTCTTTAATGAAGTTATCCAAATAAGTTTGGAGACTTCAAAAACTACATCCAACAACCACAGTCCAGTTATTTCTTTAAATAGTTATAGCCAGAATTTTCTTTTGATTTAAATATGGTAGATGATGATCACATTGCTCCAAAATTAAAAGACCTCCAGACTTCCATTAACTGGAGTTATTGTTATTTGTTAGCACAGTTAAAATACACATTTTGCTTCTAAATTATAACATAGTCTCATACAAGATAGTAAAGGTGTTAATTTACCTTGGGTTCAAATAAATAACTCAAAGAAATGACATAAAAAATGATAAGTTTTGGGGAAAACAAAGTATATGAGAGAGTGATATCTATTTTAGAATATTAGAATTCTTTATCTGGTGCCAAAGGTTATATTCTCATAAATATTTTCAGAATATATGCTATTTTCTTGCAAGTATGTATTGTCATAGGTTGCTATTTTAATATTTCATTGTGGAGAAGCAGGATTAAATCTAGCTATGTAAATGTAACCTTACCTTTTTATTTCTCCCTCTAGATAACTCTTTCAGGTTCTTTGTATATATGCAGTTGTAAAAATGATTTGTCTGCATTGTTTCATATTAATTATAAAGTAAAACAAAAAATCTAAATTAAATTTGAGTAATGTTAATTCATATTTTGGATATACCAATCCTTCCTTTTATATTATTTAATTTGACTGTAAAATATTTGAAATATGAATATCATGAATAATCAAAGTAATTAGGTCTATATTTATGAAGTGGAAGTATGTGATTTAATGTTTATAAATTGGTATTATTATTACATAAATACCATAATCATAGTAGAATATTATCAATAGTTGAACAATCTACATTTATACTATACTACTCATATCATTCAACTCCATAAATATCAGCCACAATGATACTTACACATAACAGACATAATAAAAATGAATAAATTTTATAAAAATCAAATATGTGATATTTAGAGCATAGAAAAGCCTTGAACATTTCACTGATTTTTCTTCTCTGTGGGAATAGCTTCTTGGTAACCCCCAGAACATCACAGGTTTTTTTCTACCTATTTACATTCATGAATTCTATAAATATATGCTGTATATATTTACTATATTTACAGTAGTATATATACACACACACGCACACACATGTGATTTTATTCTTTAGCTAATTCATGAACATGCAGATTCAACCTTCACAGTATGATCAAAACAAGTTTATTTCCCATAAATGATATTCATTTACAAGTTTTCACTCTTGTGCAAAAATGCAAAAATATCATACAGATTAGTATTATCTGTCTCTAAAAAATGTCTTTTTAATGTTTTAGTTTTTTATTGTTTACAAATTAATTATGAAATAGAGTTCATTCACAAATTGAAAATAATTACAATATTTTTATAACAAGGCATTGCTGAGGTGCTGGATTGTGGCATTCTTAAAGCCATCGTCTTTCAAAACAAAGACATTATTAAGTACTGTTATTTTCTGATAGTCTCACTTTTAAATGACTTATATGTCATTATAAATTTGACACTCATACTAATCAAATAGTGTTTGCCTATAATGTGAATCTTTCTCTATCCATTCCTCTTGCTTTTTCTGAAATATCTTCATTAGAACAATCTATAAAGTCTATCAAAATTACTGTGCTAGAACATTTCTGGAAAGTTTTTGACCAATTGGAAAAAAAAGCTCAAGAAATAATGAGGCAAACTTGCAGACAAAGAATTTTAGTGTATGCACAGGAGAGAGAGAACAGCAAAGCAAGAACTGTTTTATTTTTTTCTCCTAGTCCTTTGGTTATTTTCTTGCCTCATGAAAATCCTAGAAAGTATCTGAGTCTTTAAAACATTCACTATATTCTTCCATTAAATATCAGTTGTGGTCCTCCATTGCTCATGTTGTCTGTCATTTCCTGTTAAAAAAATAACATTAATTAATTAAAATTTATATTCAGATCAAGACATTGATCTAATTGTTAATGGGTTTGTAAAATAGAAGTTTCAAACCATTGGAAAACTTGTTGAGTTTGGGGGAAGGACAAGGATTGATACTGTCATTATATTTAAGGAAATGAAATTTCATGGCATTTTGGAGCACATGGAAATGCTCAAATGACAGATTTAGACCAAAGTTTGCAACCCACAGTTTAATATCTGATCCCCAGTACCCTGAGTTTCCCTTTTGTCTCTCAACTCTACTTTGAAAAGACCTCACCTAGAAACAAGAAGATCGTTAAATGCCCGTATTTTTCCAAAGCAGATGCTGCTCTGCTGAGCATATCAATAAAAGAGAGTCTAGTGGTTACCTTTATTGTACAGAAAACTGTGTGGCCTTCTTGCTGAAAACCAGAAAATAATTGGGAATATTACTTCTTTGTAACTACGAATCACCCATAAATCACAGAAGGAAAGATTGTTTTCATTACACTGTCATTCTTACAGTAAAAAAAAAACAAACAAAACCCAAAAAACAAATAACAACAGTAAAACTTCTTAACATATTTTCTTTAAGATATCAATTACTAACAAGGTAATAAGGAAAACTATGTGGGAAGGCAGTGAAAATTTAGACACAAAGAATGAACTAACACAAAAGTTCCATTTGCAATAATAGAAAATATTTTAAGAAAAATTTAGATGCTTTGAATTCATGTGTTTCATTAAACATTAAGCTCTATCCTATATAATATAAGGTGAGACCCATCATATTTACACCTAACCATTTAGTGTACATGTCATAATATTTAGGTGAAATGCCTAAAAATATATGACAACATCTTTTCATACTTGAACAAGCCTATTTGCAAAAGAATGGTAAAAACAATTCAAATGAAAATTAATTTCTCAGTTATCCCATGTATTAGCTTAGATTACTTTTTGTTTGGGTGAACTAAAATTTTAAGAGTAATGTTTCTACTTTGCAAAATTTTGAAACTTTTCTAAATATTTATTTTTAAGAAAGGTATTCATGCTTCATTTTTATCTCTTCTAACATTCAATATAAGAGATGAAATAAAGTAAAGCTTTTTGTCTTGAGTGGCTTTCAAAGTTACTTAAGAGGAGCACTAAAAAACTTGAAGATAGAAATTGTCCTGACTTTTGAAATTAGCTCTTAAAAACTTTGTTGTCTCTTAGAAAATGGGGTGAGTTTCTTTAAAGAAAATTTTGGCAAAGGAGACTATCTTTGGAGACATTATCTCCCTTCACATTAAGATGGCCTCTGAGGCAAAATGCCTAGGTGCCTTTCAGGCTTTTGGGGGTTGTTTTGCGCATAGGTTTCCATTATATCTTCCTCAGGTAGGTAAACAGCACACCCCAGAAAGTAAAAAAACACAAACCCCTTCAAGGTAAAGGTTCTGTCAGAAAGTAGAGAAAACCCTGGGGTACCAGAAGCCTGCTTCTATATATTATAGAGAGAGAATATAATACATATAGAATAATATATATGTAAAACATATTTTTCATACACACACACATATATATACACACACACACAAAGACTGACTCTGTTAGAGATATATGTGGTAAAAGCAGGCCTGAAAATATGTGGGTTGTTGGTCTGAGGTAAGTTTTATAGATAAGAAACCTGATTTGAGGCTTTATTCAAGAACTCATGGTTGGTGGTGAGATAAATAGACGAGATTCCTCTAAACTGATACTTAACATTTATTTATACCTCTTCTTCTATTACTCCTCCTATAACAAAGAAACAACTGTCTAAAGAAACTATACAAATATTCTTAAGTATCTTAATAAGATTCTTAAGTATCTTTTCGCCTCCTAAAATGACTTTGCATTCAAGTAGATTAAAAACTAATCTTATACATAACCTTTTATGTCAGGACTTGGGAAAATCCAATTTTAAAAATTTTACTAAGTAAAGAACTTTCTTAATGAAAATTAATCTAACATATAGTCTTTGACCCTAACATGGAAACACATTACTAATAAAATCACTGATGGGAAACAACAACAAAAATTAGTTTTACAAGGAATGAGTATCTTTAGTTTACTTGCAAATAGGCATGTTTAATTAAATAGGAAGACTATATTCTAAATTGCAAGAGGAACAAATGTAGCTATTTGCAAATGGATATACTTTCTGCATTGGGACATAGTATCTATATATCTTTCTCTATTTCCGATAAAATGTGGGTAATAAATTTGAAAGGTAGTGCATCAGAAACCTTTACAAGAAAAGGTTTTCATACATAATTTTTTATTACATCAATGTCAAAGTTAGTTTGTCTTCTCATGCAATTTTGACATGAGGGAGATACACAGTCTGTCTTTGTCAGGCACCTCTATTATTAAAAACAAAACTCTGGTGTGTGAACGATGGTACTGAGTCAGAATCATGAGGTAGCAGAGAATAAAGGAGTTGTGAATCATCCAAACAGAAATGTGTTTGGATGGTTATAAGCAGGCTGAATATTTTAAATACTCAACCAACTTTCAAGCTGCAAGACTCTGCCATGTAGGTCCATGTAAGATCCTCAAAGTACCTCCCATGGAAACAATACTTTGAGGAACAACATCACAGCATCAGTCCAGACTGAACTGCTGACATCATGGCTTGCTAGAAGCAGCAGCTCTTCCTGCAGACATTACAACATGGTAACTCCCTAGAAATCAGCGTACCTTGTAGGTAACTCTGGTGTCGGGGGCACCACCGGGCAGCTGGGCAAGTCGGTAATTTCAATAGCCCTCAATCTCTAATATAAATATAACAATCATACAATAAATATTGCAAAAACATATACATAAAAAATGAAATCACACTAGCATAAAAATAGAGCATGAAGGAGTCACTATCTAAATATATATATAAGAGCTTATATTTAACAACCCGTTTCTTTAAATTACCTAGCCTGCTATTTCAACTATTAATTCTTTTTTGAAGGACATACATAGGGTTCTTTAAAACTATGCGATTGGAACAAATTAAGAGTATCTACTCTCCTTACTTGAATGTATAAATTGTATATGAAATGGAAATATATAAAACTGCAAAATAACTTTTGTAGGTAACATAAATATGCAGTGGTAACTCTTGCTACTCTTTCTTGTTTTCTGTAGGTATGCAGTTTCAGCTCCATGACATAAAGTGAAACATGATGTGGACATTATCTTAGTTTTTTTTTACAGAAGTTTCTACTTTTCCTTAATTAAACCAATGGCAGAAACTGAATTAAGAAATATGTGCAAAATGTAATAGAAACAGACAGTTCACTCTACTGCTTGTAACTTCCTGTTTGAATGGGTTTCATAAAACAATTATGCAAGGAATATTTTTTAAAAGACAGGCAAAATTACTAAGTATGCATAAAGTTTAGATAAGAATGAAATGAAGCTTTATGTAGATTGTACTATCTGCACTGATAGGCAAGGCTTTTTGTTGCCTTATTAAAAGATCCCTTTATGCTTGAAAATCTAATTTACATAATCAAATGCATCTACTTACAAGGACAGGGGGTGAACTAGAAAGAGGAATTCATCCAATTTCTAAAACTGGCATTATTGAGTGGAGAGTGAATTTAGTTTACATGTTTTTCCTCAGTATAATACACAAAAATCCATATTTATAAGGCACTCAATATTTTATGAAATTCTATTTCAGGATCTGAGTTTTCATATAGAAAAGCTGACAAATGATGTTGCAAATAGGTGTAACCAGAATTACAGAGGAAAAAATAATTTAAAAATTTCAATTCTCAATCCACTGGGCTAAATTTTTATAGACTCCAGCTCCTCAACTTCTCATCTGAAGTTGCAAGTTGCAGTGATAGCAGTGAGAAGAAAAGGCACAAAACTCACTTTCTCGGCCATTTCATGAGAGTGATGCAGCGAATGCTCCCTTTCTGAAAACATCCTCCTCTGTTCATAGCTGGCTAGTCGACACGTGAGCCACGAAGAGAGCGTGCAGCCCCCGATACCGATGCACGCGAGGGACATGGAGGCCAGATGCAGAGGATAGAGGGGCGACGTCTTCTTTGTCACTGCCCGGAGGAATTGAAAATTCAGGATGCCCCCAATGAGTCCACAGATGCAGCAAGCAGAAAAGAGGATCATCTGATACGGAACAGAAAGGGAGTGGTAAAGTTGATGAAGCAAAACCGACCTAAACACAGTGCACCATCCTGCACGTCGAGGGTGGCTGACCGACCATAAAGCAAAGGTGCTTTTGGTGCTTCCTAGGTGGAACTGTCTTTTCGCCAGTGTACAAGCAATCCCACTCAATGGAGAGGACACAGACCACAGCGTTCCAGGAATTAATAGCTGACTGCGTACTTATAAAAAACTCAAGTAAGAAAAAGACGTTTGCTAGGTAGATTCAGATTGAAATAATATTTAAAAAATATCTACTATGCGAAGAACTAAGAGACATCTCAATGAACCCACCCATAAACCCTCGGAGAAAAATAGTAAAACCCGTTTTAGAAAATGAATGGTGAGTAGATAACACTCAAATTTAGAGACTGAGTCTGGATTTTCTGACTTCAAATCTGGTTTTCTGATGTCACTCCCTCCAAAACATCTCAAAACCTTATTGAATTGCCATTAATTCTACCTAGTTTTATATTACTTAGTGATATAAACTTAGGGAATTTAGTTAATTCATTTTTTGATAATTTGCATTTCATATTTTGTGTCTCCATATTCCCAACATGTAGGTCAGGGATTCTCAGTGAGTTGGAGTTATTGTCTTACAAATGTTACGTGACTCTTTGGTACAACATTAAGAATAGACACCGAAGTCCCAAAAATACTATTTGAATGGTTGTTTTAGAGAAATATAGCATGTCACTTTGCTTTTCATCTTACGTGATCCAGATTTCCTTTAATAAAGCTAGAAAAGAAACAGAGATAAGCATTTTTATGCAACTTAAATATCAGTCTCTGCCAGACCCCAAGCATAAAATCTGTATCTGTGCAGTACCTATGCTTGTGAATATTTAATAAATTTATTTGAGTAATCTAATTGTTTTAAATTTTTGTGTGTGTCTAGTCTAAATTATATGAGTTTTCATGAAAATTTATAGTGTGGTGTTAATTATCCAACCTTACTTCTGTTCTTCCCTGGAACAGTCTTTATTCCTGTCATCTATCCTGTCCATCAATACAAGTTGTACATTCTCACCTCAATGACATTTTTAAATTTTTAAAAAGATTTGTTAATTTATGCATACAAGAACTGGGGTATAAGCCAGAGGTGTGGAGGTTGGTGGCCTTAAGAGGATACACCAGAGAGAGAGTGGGGAACAGAACAGGCAGATGGACTGAAGTATGCTGCTGAGAGGAGAAAGTGGGCGAGGCAGGGGAGGTCTGCTGTGCCATGTGGGATTGAACTCATGCTGCAGTGGCTGAGGCTGCTTCATAGTGCAGTGCTTAACCCCTTGTGCCACCAGGGAGGCCCCTCAATGACTTTTTTTTTTTTTTTCTGGAAATAAGTTTGCTTTTCCTTGGACAGCTACTAGATGGAAGGACCACATCAAGTCTTAACTTCCTCAGAAAACCTTCCTCGATCTTTACATATCTCCTCCTTTGGCATAAATTCCACAGAGTAAACAGCTATATAATTTAATTTAGTGTTTATTTTTATATTATTAGGCATTGTTTACTATTTGAAATAAGTTGAATTTAGCAAGCACTTATTAACCCCTAACATCTGCTAGTCTCTTCTGAAGCAGCAACTGGCATTACAAAAAATGAATAACTTGTAGTGATTTTCCTTGAATATATTGCAGTTTGCATGAGAGAAGAGTCAATGTTTCATATGACATAGCAAGTGTGAGAAACAAGGACAATGACTAGTCTACATGCTCACAATGTACAAGGTTTCTTTTTTCTCTATACTCTCACCAACACTTGTTTTAGGGTTGGTTTTTTTTTTTTTTTCTGTTTTTTTTTTTTATATGGGCCATTCTCAGGAGTGTGAGGCAGTATAACATTGCAGTTTTGATTTGCATTTCCCTAATGATAAGTGATAATGAATATGTTTTCAGTGTCTGTTAGCTATTATGTGTTACCTTTTAGGGGAAGTATCTGTTTAGGTCTTCTGCCCATTTTAAAATCAGGTTATTTGTTTTCTTTTTGTTGAGTTACATGAGTTCTTTGTAAATCTCAGATATTAACCCTTTGTCAGATTAATATAAAATGTAAATGTAAAAATGTTTTCTCCTATTCACTAGGGTGTCTTTAAATTTTAATGATAGGGACCTCCCTGGTGGTGCAACAGGTTAAGCAACACATTATGAAACAAACAGCAGTCACTACAACATGAGTTTGATCCCTGCAGGCAGGCAGGGAAGTGACCCACATGGTGCAGCAGACCTCTACCTCTCCTGTCTCGTCCACTGCTCCCCTCAGCAGTGTATTTCAGTCCATCTGCCTGTTCTGCTCCCCACTCTGTCTCTGGTCAATCCTCTCATCTCCTGGACTTCTGGCCATGTTTCCTAGTTCTTGTATGCATAAATAAATAACTCTTTAAAAATAAATAAATAAATTTTAATGACAATTTCTTTCACTGTGAAGATTTTTATTTTGATGGTTAGTCTCATTTGTTTATTTTTGCTTTTATTTTCCTTACCATTATAGTCAAATCCCCAAGACATCACGGAAGTCAATGTTACGGAGTGTTTTGCCTGTGTTTTCTTCTATGTGTTTTGTTGTTTTAGGTCTTATAACCAGATCTTAAATTCATCTTGAGTTAATTTTTGTGTATCATGTGATATATTGGTCTAATTTCATTCTTAAGCTTGTGACATTCCAATCACCACACCATTTGTTAAAGATACTTTCCTTTTCCTACCATATATTTTTGGACTCTTTTGTTGTAAAATAACAGTTCATATAAGTATGGATTTATTTTGGGGCTCTCAATTCTAACCCACTGCTCTGTGTGTCCTTTTTTATTCCAATGCCATACTGTTTTGACAAAAGCTTTGTTTTACTGTTTGAAATCTGGGAGTGTGATACTGTTGTTCTTTTTTGTCCTTATAGCTTTGTCTATTTGGGGTCTTTTGTGATTCCATATAAAAAGTTTCAGCAATGTTTGCAATACTGTGAAGAATGAAATTGAATCTTTTATAGGGTTTGCATTTAATTTTTTTTTAAAAGATTTATTTATTTATGCATACAAGCACTGGGGCACAGACCAGAGGTATCGGGGGGTGAGAGGATTCACCACAGAGAGCGGGGAGCAGAACAGGCAGATAACAGAAGTACACTGCTGAGGGGAGCAGCGGGCACAGCAGGAGAGGTCTGCCGGGCCATGTGGGTCCCCTCCCTGGCCCGCAGCAGGGATCGAACTCATGCTGCAGTGGCTGCGGTTTGCTTCATAGTGCGTTGCTTAACCCACTGCGCCACCAGGGGAGGCCCGGATTGCATTTAATTTATATAATACTTTTGGTAAGATGACCATGGAAATTGTAAGGGGATTTCTCAAAATGTTAAAAGTAGATCTACCATATGATTTAGAACTTACACTTGTAGGTCTAGCTAAAGAATGCAAAAATACTAATTTGAAGGTATATGTGCATGCCTATGTTCATTGTAGTCTAATTTATAATAATCAAAATATGGAAAAACCTAAGTTCTCAAGGACAACTGAACAGATTATGAAGATGGGGTATATTTACATAATGGAATACTACTCAGGTATAAAAACAAAGATAAAATCTTGCCATTTGCAATCACAAATGGAACCGTGTGTATTATGCTAATCCAAATAAGTTAGAAAAAAACAAACATCAGATGATTTCAGTCATGTGTAACAAAAAGAAACAACATGAAGAAATAGACAAAACTAAAGCAAAACAAAGTCTGTCTACCTGAACAACTGAGGGTATAAAAAAGGGAGGCAAATTTAGGTGGGGACCCACTGAAGCGGGGTGTAGTATTATGGGTACTTTGATGGGAGGCAAAGTGTAAGTCTAAACATAAGTCTGAGGAGATGGGAACCTATTCCCTAAAACATACACAGTGTTTTAAAATAATGTAACCTCAATAAAAATGACACAATTAAAAGGGGAGAAGGGTAGGTTATACTCAGAGATGGGAGGAGGGAAATTTAGCTCAATCAGGAAATTCAGGGGACTTCCTGAACGTGATGTCTTAGCTACACATATGTAGGGTAAGGCCATGGATGTCTGAAATAGAGAAATGACATAGCATATGCTCAAAAAACTACAGGTAGCTTAGTTTGTTTCTCCAACTTAATTTGGCATTCTTTACAGTGTGTGTATTAGTACTTATGACCAAGACTGAACACCCAGTGATGGATGGGTATAATCTTTTTAGAGTTAATAAAATATAATACTGAAAATTACCAACCAAATATGTCAACCATATCACAAAGTGGGAACCTGTAGCTCCCAACTTCAAGTTGACTCAACCAGTTACATTCCATTTTAAAGTATGGACAGATGACATAAAGGTTATTGGGAATATATTTTGGTATTTACTCATTCTTAGAAAGTACTGAAAGATATTACACATCTAGCCCTCAGATAATGAATTATTGTTAATTAAAGAAATAAGTGACAGAACTAATTTGCAATTACAGGAAAATATCTATCTTTCCTGATGTTATTTCCATTAAGTCTTTAAAGGCATGGCACTTCATTAACATATGTGGACAGAATCTTCTAATGTAGGAATTAAAATCTTAAAGTCTTTACCCAAGTTATGACCATGTACTATTTTAAATTTTCACAAGACTGAAATTCTAGGTTCCAGAGACACTTGGGACCTAGAATTTTATACAATTTGAGTAAAAAGTAAAGGAACCTCAGCTTAGCATGGAAGGATAAACTGCGTGATACTTTCAAAAAGTTCAGATCTTAAGATTTTTTTCTTTTATATCTTATAAAAGAATTAGAAAAAATTACTAGTGCTTTTTAAAAAATATTCCTTCTCTTTCCTGCCTGTTACATCCCTCTGCTGTGAAATAAATTTGTGTGTCCCTCCAAATTCACATAATGACACATCATCCCTCATATGACAATATGTGAGGTGGGACTTCTGTGAGATAATTAGGTCATGAGGGTGGAATGTATCTGTTCTCTTATAAGAGACCCTAGACAAAGAACCAGAGTTCTCGTCTCCCTTTTGCATTGTAATGACAGATCCTGGTTTTAGAAAACACAAAGAGAGTTCCTTAACCAGAACCCCACTGTGGTGGCACCAAGATTTGGGACCTCCATATCTGTGAGAAATAAACTTCTGTTATTTATAAGTCACTTAACCTATGGTACTTGGTTGTAGTAATCCAAACGAACTAGACATCTCCTCTCACCCTCATTCCTTCTCTCTCATTCTCTCTCTCCTCTACTCCCCCTCCCTTTACCATACCTCTGCCTCTGGAATTGTAATTGTTAATGCAGATCCATAAAGTCTCCGTAGAACAAAGAACAAAGGGCTTGTTTAAAGAGTGATGGAGGAATTACAGATACAAATTACAAGCCTTCAAAATGTTTTTTTTCTGAAGGTTAAAAAAATTTCTAATTATAGCTCACATTTCTAAAGCACTGGGTGCTTCCTGCTTTTTGTAAAAATGGAGTCTCACAGAAAAAGATGTAATTAGACAAAGTTGTTAAACAAAAATAACTGTAATACACCCCATTTCCTGCCCTCAGATAACTGATCTTGCCTTGGAAAAGTCTTTTTAGTTTGAAACATCATTCTAGGCATTATATGCAGTATTTACTTTGCCAAATTATAATGATCTATGATCTTTCCTATTGTATTCAGTGGAATAAGTCACACATTTTGTTTCTTTCCAAATTCTTAACTAAGGTCATGGAAGGCTTTCCATACTTCAATATGTAGAATCCATACTTCAATATGTAGAAATTCTCCTGCCAATAGTAGTTAACTGGAAGCATGTTCACTATCCCCCCCAAATCAAGACAGTGTCCTACAACATCTGTAAACACTTACATTTGCATTCACCATGATTAAATTAAATTAAATTAAAAAATTGGGAATTAACTGTAACTATAACAACACAGCTGTTTTGCTGCTTTGCAAAATTAACTTCGCAGTCAAACAAAGCTAGTAATCCTTAGGCCCAGTTCCATATTTAAATAGTTAAATTTCCCATGAACTTAAGCTACATCTCTTTCAGCTTACTGAAGGATTTATGTGAGTGACTGGGAGTCTGTAAACTAGAAAAGTGAGAACCGCCATCCATAGGAGTCGTTAAGGGTCACATATTCATGTATTTAAGAATATATCAAAGCTTTTCTTTCTTTTTTTTATTTTGTCATAGTCTCTAATAATCTTGTTGGTTTTCTTTGAAAATAAAAAGGCAGGATTTACTTGTCAGTCTTCTTTTTGTACTGAATGAGTAACGCTCAGCATATGAATGTTGGCTAGTAATCATTTCCATTTTTAAGCTCTTGCATTGCAAACACTTCAATACACAATGCAAACAAGGCAGAAACTTACGACAAGTCCAGATTTTTTTTTGGCGCACAATATTCCACATATGCCACAAAGAAGAAACTGCAAAGGAAAAGAAGAACAATTATTTCATATCCAAAGATAAGAGGACCCCTAGTTTTTAATTTATAGTTCATTCATGACACTTGTTCTGGGGAGCCTGGCAATTTTACAACCTATCAAAAGTTGAAAGGAAAAATATCTCCTAGAATAGAAAGGGATAAAAATTCAAACGCTAAATCTATATGTTCATGGTTGATATAAATAATTATTTACTAAATCAAAATGGAATAGTTTTATCACCAGGAAATATCATATAAATGAATTCAGAATATTGTTCATCCTGTTTCATCCCCTGTCTTCTATCCCTTCCTATTTTCTCAGGGAAAAAAGGTGGTACAATGCATTAATTCATATGAAGCAATTAGGTATCAGTTGGCTCAACGACCAGCAGGGAATCTATCATCAATAAAAGATAATGCATCTGGCAGGGAGATGTTTTTTTATAGAGGCTGTCTTTTACCTCTCAAACTACATCAGATAAAATATCTACCTCCTCATGCTACCAATAATAATGTTCTTGTTGATATATCAGAAGAAGAGGGAATAAAATTATTGATGGCATGTAATTTCTTATAAATAAGCACACTTATTTGGTGTGACAAAATTACTTTGCAAAAGCAGCTGCAAAAGACTGTTTACCAATAATATAGTACTGGACATTCTGGTTATCAGAAAAAAGTAAATTATTTAATTTGGATGGAAACATTTAGTGCCATTTGAATGCACATTTGTGTATACTTCTAGCTGAGGAAAACCAACTACATAAAATAATATATTCATTAATATGTCCACGAAGGGTTTTCAGATTTGTAAAGAAATTTTTGAATGTGACTAAATGCATCACCCTTAGATTTTTCCCTAAAATTTTGCTGTCTTAAGTCATAACTAATAACATAAAAGGTTTTACCTGAGTATTTCTCATGCAGATGGAATTTTAAAAATACACATCCAAAATATTCTAAGGATTTTCTGAAATAGCATGTTTGTAAGCAGCATCAGCAAAATTTGATTTAAAAAGTAGATAAGGGAAGTTTCCCTTTTCAAGGAAACATTTCATAAAAGGGACCAAAATGATTATAAGGTTGGCAATGATGTAGCAAGACAGATCAGAGAGGAGAAGGATATAAAATAATCTGGTATATAATATAAATGAAGTATATACCAAATATATTAATGGAGAGAGGTTTGGGATTATCCATTTGATAAACGAAATAAAGGCAATCTGTTCAGCTTCCAAAACATCAGATACTAAAAGACCCATGAAACTCTCTGAATATTGAAATGTATAAAAATTTATAAATGTGGCAGGAGAAAAGATGAAGTGAAATATTTATACAATTTTAGAGGAGTGGGAGGGATTTTCTAAACATAGTGCCAAAATCATAGACAAAAATGGAAAGTACTTATAAATATTAATACTTAGCATTATAATTTTGATAGTCAAAAATATCATGACACTCAAAATAGCAAAATGCATCATTTTGCTCAGAGGCAAAAAATAAATTGGGATTATATTCAGAAAGCATATGACAAAGGGTTAATATACTATATAAATAGTTCTAACAAGATGTTTTAAATACCATAAAACCACAATACCATAGAAACTCAAACTTTTATAGATCGTGAATATTTGCCTGATTTTCAGAAAGCTTATAAACTTTTTTAAGTAACCATTTCTCAACTCCCATCTGTGTCCTAGGTCTAGATGATCTTGTCCCAAATCTGATCTCATCTTATGCTGTTCAGGCTGTTCTAGTTTGGACCACTTCTGCACCTCTCAGTGCTTCCAAGCTTCAGATCAAAGCCTCCGCCTGTCCTTTTCCTGGTTTCACTGACTAACCCAATACTCACCCTGAAAGTCCATTCACCCAGAACTCATTCTTGAAATAATTTGAACATAGTGTAGTTCTGTGTTCCTTGGACCTCATTTGAAATCTATAAACATTGTCATTATTTATTTACAGCAAAGCCCAAGGGATCTGAGGAGCATAAGCAGAGTTCTCCATTCCAGTCATTTCATTAGAACATTTAGATGGCAATGAAATTGCTACTTCCTGATGTCCTATTTCCTGAGATGAAGCTGTGAAATGGGAGCTCAAGGATTAAGAGAGGAAAGGTAGAGTAGAAGGGGAATCAAATAATATTTTTCAACTCTATCAGGCATGGAGAGTTAAATACTATTTGATAGTTCCTTCTGTTAAAGTGGCCAAAATCCACATTCCTTAGAGGAATCTGAGAAAAAACAGACACATGTGATGCTAAGTATATAAAATCATGGGATTTCTGAGGAGGTTCTAAGAGATCTTGACTCAAGTTTAGAAAATTTACAGGAATGAAAAAAAGAGGCACAAAAAGAAATAGATTATTTTTTACTTCACTGACTACCTTTACTCCAAGCTGTAACACTGGAGTTCATTGAAAAATGAATTAATTTACCCTTTGCAGTTTACATATGCAACTAGAGCTCCAGAGAGATTTAGTGACTTGTTCAAGGTCACGCAGGGAGGTCACATGTCTCACATATAATCTAAGACTTTAAGTTTCTAAGTTAATTTATTTCTGCTAATATAAATGAAATGCACTTAAAAAAGATTTTTTTCAGTGATAGTGTGGTGTGCATCATACTAGCAAATCCAGCCAGAAGTGCTCAACGAACACCTAATATTTGCTATTGTTCTCTTTGCTCCTTCTATTGTTAATTTTTGTTGTAATAAAATAATTTTAAGTTTATCCGAGAGTATTACAGTCTAAAATTAAGTTTGCCTTATTATAGAAGGAAAATTGTTACAGTATTTTAAAATACTTTCTTTTCTCAGCATAACTTTATCCAGGATGCAAAGCCCCTCACCCACTTATGGAAATTATGTAAAGCAAATGTTGGAAATCATGGAAAATATATAGACAACAAGTTAATTTTAAATAAGTAAAAATGGGGAGTCTCCCTGGTGGCACAAGTGGTTAAGATGCAGCACTATGAAGTTATTCACAGCCACTGCAGCACAAGTTTGATTCCCCAACCAGGAAGCTGACCCACATGTCCCAGCAGACCTCTCCTGTCTCTCCCACTGTTCCCCTCAGCAGTGTATTTCAGTAGAGATCCACCTGTTCTGCTACCCACTCTGTCTCTAGTGAATCCTCTCACCCATCATCTACCCCGCAAACCCCCCACCAACCCACATTTCTCATCTGTACCTTAGTTCTTGTATGCATAAATAAATAAATATTTTTTAAAAGTAAAAGTGATAAGTATACAACTTCACATGAGAAACTATAACTATATCTGAGACGGCTGTTTAAATGTTTAGAGACAGCAAGAGTTGTTAGCTTTGCTCTTACTATGAAGCAATATTAACACAGCGATCTAATGATAAGATAACACATGCAACTGTATAATAAAATTAGTCTTGCGAGTGGAATTTATTTGATTCCAATTCTGATTAAATTCAATAGCTAACTAAGGTTTTGATTCACTGTAGGAGGAATTAAAGCTGTTATGGAAATAATGTTCTATATTTTGTGAGAATTTTCTTAAAATCCTGCAGAAAGCCAGGAAGATGGCATTCCCCTTTGACAATAAAAAACGTAAACTATGGAATGATAGTTTCTCTGCAGACCATTAGAGAGTTGAGGTTCCAAGGCAATGAAATAACCACAATTCAAAGGGGTCAAACCCCTCCAAAGAAAATCTGTACACACAAACTATGTCACTGGTTGCAGAACATGGGCAAAAGAGACTCTTGCCATACACATAGGTGAGTGTATGTGGGAGCAAGCAAAGCTCTGCTTCTTCCTTTTATAAACCCTCTCTTTTATAAAATTAAAGAATAATAAAAAGAGGGGTCTCCCTGGTGGTGCAGCGGGTTGAGCGCCGCACTATGAAGCATCCATGGCATAGCAGCCTAGTTCGATCCCCAGCCAGGGAGGGAACCCACATGGTGCAGCAGTGTATTTCAGTCCATTTGCCTGTTCTTCTCCCCTCAGCAGTGTATTTCAGTCCATCTGCTTGTTCTGCTCCCCACTTTGTCTCTGGTGAATGCTCTCAACACCCTGGCCTGTACCCCAATCTTGTATGCATAAATAAATCTTTAAAAATAATAAAAAGAAAAATTTTAAAAATAAATATTTAAGCCCCTGTCAAATGGAGAGGCAAAACCTGTCATTTCCAGAATAAGCAAATATGGATTACTATTATCACAGGAAGAAAAAGAAAATATACAGAGGGAAGGGCAAAAATTCATTTTGCACCTAATATCCTATGGCTGAACTAAATGGCAATCATCAACCACCAGCAGAGAGAAAGGACTTTCCTACTGGAGACTAACCAGAGATAGGCCAAGTCTGGCTGTCTCAGGGAGGAAGGTACAGATTACTGAGAATGCATAACCCCTGAGGCCACATGCACAGGACCTTTCTAAATCTAAGTTGGACTAGAATGACAAAGAAACTTCTATGCCACCCCTATCTAACTGTTACCATGACCCTAACAAGTACAAGAACAAGTGAAAGCAGCCTGGACCTAGAGAGAAGCCAGGGAATTGATGGAGAACCCTCTGAGGTGGAGAACAGCAGGGGCAACAGAAATTTAAAGGTGGGGCATTAACATTGAAAAATGTTGAGGCAACCAGAGCCCACCATTACTGGATTTTGAGGCCTAACATGCATCAAGACAATTGTCACAATAGCAAAAATCAGTTTCTCACCATGATTCTATTTCTCATACTAATGTCTAAAACAAAATATTAAGATAAAATAGTTTAAAGGATTCTGGGGAAAAAAAAGTCTTTTGAACGTTGAGGTGTTGTCTCCAGCTAATTCAAGCAAGAAACTACAGAAACTGCTCATTTGGGCACAGACAAAACAGCAGACTGAATTATGGCCCTCCAAAGATAACCATGTCATAATTCCCAGAACTCGTGAATGTTACCCTATATAGCAAAAAAAAGGCTTTGTACATGTGATTAAGGATCTTGAGACTGGGAGATTATAGCTGACTGCCCAGATAGGACTGACCTAAGTACAATCACAGGATCTTTTTAAAAGAAGAGAGAGGGGGCCTCCCTGGTGGCACAAGGGGTTGAGCGCCACACTGTGGGGCTTCCATAGCCACTGCAGCACAAGTTTGATCCCGGGCCAGGAAGGGAACCCACAGGGTGCAGCAGACCTCTCCTGTCTTGCCCGCTGCTTCCCTCAGCAGTGTGCTTCAGTCAGTCTGCCTGTTCTACTCCCCGCTCTGTCTCTGGTGAATCCTCTCACCCCCATGTCTCTGGCCTGTACCCCAGCTCTTACATGCATACAAATAAATAAAATATTATTTTTTAAAAAATGCATATATTTTCAAAAAAGAGAGAGACATAAGGGTCAAAAGTGACAGAAGGCAGAAAGTAACAAGATGACACAGGAGTCAGACAGAAAGACATTGGATAGGTTACACTGAGTTTTGAAAATGGAGGAGAGTCATCAGGTAAAGGATGTAAGATGCACCTGCCATCTGGACAGGATAGGGAAATTGAATCCTCTCCTGAAGGCTCTAAAAGGAATGCAGCTCTACAGACCCATTTTACACCTCTGGTTGCCAGAACTATGAAAGGATAAATATCTGTTATTTCGTGACACTAATGTTGCGGTAGATTGTTCCAGCAGCTATAGGGAACTAATAGTTTCCAAAGCATTATTTCACAGGATTCTCTTAAAGAATTCTTAGAAGTTATTCTTCAGGAAAGCAAATGGGAAGACATTAGATAAGAAAGGAATATGAGTGTATAAAGAACAAATACAACAAAACTGCATATCTATTAAGTCAAAAATTACTGATTAGAAAGTCTAATATCTGTTTGAATGAATATCCCAGATGATTTTGGAATGAGAGATAGTGAATTGGGGGATAAAGAAGATGGAATTAAAGTATATGCTTCTTGCAGCATTTAGAAGAACAACAGAGGATTTGACTAGTTCTAGATATTGACAGAAAAGCAGAATTTTAAATTTGTGCTTTAAAATATAGAAGGAGAGGGGAAATACAACAAAGACTAAACTAATAAATGCCATGAAATTTTGAAAAAATAAAGTGAAAATATAAAACAAATTGGTATAATTTCAATAATATAAGCAATTAGGCTAAAATATGAATGCATTCAATTTTATTAATAAGATGGAAAATAGAAGGGAAGTGACTCTTTTCTAGATGAGAGAGAAAAGGAACTTGTTAAAATTGCCCTCAAATGAATGGAAAATCTTTTCTTACTGATTTTCTATTTTTCTTTCTCTCTTAGCACTGACCTAAATGCTAGTTAATTAGTTCCTTAGTGTTTCTTTCTGTCCAATAAAGTTTATTTTAGGAAAGGACTAAGAGTAAAAAAAAAAAGGCTTTTGTAGAATTTCTCAATTTACGTAATAGAAAATTTTGGAAACTGGGTTGAAAAGGAAAAAGAGTGGTTCTATCAGCCAGTGGCAAATAAACAAGTGTTTGGCAGGTGAAATTATGAAAGATTGCGGGTCAATATTGTTTTAAGACAGCTTATTATAATACTTTTCCACATAATATTTAACCATCTCAAATGAAGTACTTTTCACTGAAATTCACTGGTCAGTACAGAAGATATACCAGAAACCAGAAATGGGACTAGTTTCAACCCTCTTCAAGATAATGAGATGAGTTAATCTTAATACTTTGATAACTTGTAATGATTTACAGAGTTTCATCAAAATTAGTTGCTTTTAAAATGAATAGAAAGGTTCTCAGGAAAAAAAACACACAGATAAATTTTAAATATTGAAAAATTGGTTTGAAAGAAATTTAGGTGTGGTTGAATAGTATTTCTCCTCGCACCTAGAAGTTTGAAGATTGTTTCTGATCACCAGATCTGTACTATTTTAACTCAAATCATCTGTTAAACACTGATTACTGGAGTCTCATAAAGGATTTTTCTGTAGTTTAGCACACAAAATGCTAGTGCTGCTAATGCAGCTCCTATGTCCCTGATACTTTGCTGACATGATTGAAATTTACTTACATGAAATATTGGCTAGATTCCTAAGATGCCTTCTCTGTCATGAACTACCTTACTTTTGGGGTCCATTTCCGTAGGGACTCTGACATGTAAAACAGGGAAAGTGCATCAAGTTGGAAGTCTTGCCCAGAGTCAGTGAGTCTCAAATTTGGTTGCATATTAGCTTTTAAAATTCCTGATTCTGGGGCCTCCCCGGTGGCACAGTAGGTTAAGCAACGCACTATGAAGCAAACTGCAGCCACTGCAGCGTGAGTTCAATCCCTGCCGCCAGCCAGGGAGGGGGCCCACATGGCATAGCAGATTTCTCCTGCCTGGCCCGCTGCTCCCCTTACAGTGTGTTTCAGTCTGCCTGTTCTGCTCTCCACTCTGTCTCTGGTGAATCCCCTCACCGTCCTGGACTCTGGCCTGTACCCCAGCTCTTGTATGTATAAGTAAATAAATATTTTTTTAAAAAATAAAATAAATTCCTGATTCCTTGATCAATTAGGACTCAGAATCTCCCAGGGTGGGACTCAGTCATCAATATTACATTCTCCCAGGTGATTCCAAGATGCTGTTAAGGTCCAGAACCACTGCTCTAAGAATCCTGTACAGAGTATTTGCCAGCACCTTACCAACTAATCTACTACTGTAGAGTGTGCCACTGAAGTTAATAATTCTCCCCTTAATTACTCTCAGTGAGATATGAACAAACATGAGGACAAATAAAATGTTTTTCAAAAGAAAAACACAAAGTCTTTTTAAGATAAGGATAGTATATCTTTTTAAGATAAGGATAGGATAAGTGTAAGGATAGTAGATGCCTCTTTGGCATCTACTGAATTAGAAATAGAAGTCATGAGCCTCTCTGGTGGCGCAGTGGGTTAAGCAACGCACTATGAAGCAAACCGCAGCCACTGCAGCACGAGTTCATCCCTGCTGCCAGCCAGGGAGGGGACCCACGTGGCGCGGCAGACCTCTCCTGCTGTGCCCGCTGCTCCCCTCAGCAGTGTGCTTCTGTTGATCTGCCTGCTCTGCTCCCCACTCTCTGTGGTGAATCCTCTCACTCCCCCCCCCCACCTCTGGCCTGTACTCCAGTGCTTGTGTGCATAAATAAAAGAAATCTTTAAAAAAAAAAAAGAAATAGAAGTCATTATTTCATGATCTTTTTTTCATCTTTTTTTTTAAACCTTTTCTACATTGGGCCTTTTATCATTGCTAATGTTCTTAATCGTCTTTAAATTTTCTCCATTTTATTTAATGGTTTGTTT
Source organism: Galemys pyrenaicus (assembly GCA_019455555.1). Lineage (NCBI taxonomy): Eukaryota > Metazoa > Chordata > Mammalia > Eulipotyphla > Talpidae > Galemys > Galemys pyrenaicus. The sequence continues at coordinate 1,407,522 of JAGFMF010011726.1, forward strand.
TAGTTAACAGATCAGAATTGGGTATGAAACACCATTATCTGGAAGCATCTGACTAATTTGTAGTTGGGAATTGAGAAAATAGGCAAACCCACTGATACAAATAAAAATATTAAAAATAAATAGATTGAAACCAAGCAACATCAACTATAAAAAAATAAGCAACTGAATTAAAACATAGACACAAAATCTGAACAAAGATCTGATCAAAGACCTACAGGTACAAATAAACATAGAACAGATACATGAATAGAAAAATTTAACAATGGAATAGAATAATAAAATTTAGAAATAGAAAAAGCATATAAATTTAATAATGAAAAGACTTCTATCAGAAAAGAATATTCCATGAATGGTATTTGGACAGTATGTGTCCATCTGGGGTAAAAAATGAAATTAGATCTATACTTTATGTAACAGGGTAATATCTCTATGAACCATTTAAATGTTAAAATAAACCATAAAAATGTTAAAAGAAAATGCAATTATTTTATTGCTTTGGAGTTTCAAAGACCTTTCAACTATAATTAAAATTCCAATAAATACAAAGAGACTGATTTTATAAAAAACAACAAGCAAGAAAATAAACAAAAGGATTCCTGCATAACAGAAAGTTATAAGGAAGTTCAAAATGGAAAATCAGGGAAAATATTTACTTTTTATAAACAAAAGACTAATCTCCCTAAGAAAAGCAAACCAGAAATCAATACAGAAGATATTAATATCCCCATGGGAAAGAAGACAAAGAATATAGTTATTCCATGAATACAGATAACTGCTAAACATGAGCACACTCAATCTCATCTATAATGAGAGAAATACAATTTCAAACTAAATTGGTTACATTTTTTCACCTATCAAAACGGCAGTAATCCTAAAATGTAATATATTTGATAATCTTGGAAAAGATACTAGAAAGCAGATCTTTAATCCTGTGGGATGATAAATTGTAACACTGCTACTGAAAGTAATTTAGCAATAATTATCAAAAATTTATATATACAAATATATATATTTCTGCATTTGAGAATTTATCTGATAGATATAGCTGCAAGCACAGAAAATGGTATGTGTTAAATTATTTATTTTAACATTGTTAGTAACAATCTAAGAGGAACAATCTCAAAAAAATGAGTCACTAGAGAATTGATTAAGTTCAGTAGCATTTTCTGCATCTATTTAAAAAAAGTGAGAAAGTTCTCTACACACTGATACGAAAAGTTCTCCAACATATAGGGTTAGGGAAAAAATCAAATATGGAACCCTTTTGTGTAAAAAGGCATAATATATGTAGTAATAAATATACATATTTGCTCCTACATGTATAAAGTAAGCATGGAAAAACAAATAGCTGTGATTACATAGCCTAGAGGAGAAATGGTAAGTAGATGAAGATGGCTACACTTCCCATTGAATACCTTGGTTTATTTACTTTGTGCCACATGCATTCAAATAGTTAAATGAGTAGCCTCCTACTTGCTCAAAGCAAAATCATTATTGAGATAATAGGAACTAGAGCTCATCAAGATCCTTACTAGTGAATGACTCAAAGTTCCTTGCTCCCGGGCCTCCCTGGTGGCGCAGTGGGTTAAGCAACAACCTATGAAGCAAACCGCAGCCACTGCAGCACGAGTTCATCCCTGCTGCCAGCCAGGGAGGGGACCCACATGGTGCAGCAGACCTCTCCTGCTGTGCCCGCTGCTCCCCTCAGCAGTGTACTTCTGTTGATCTGCCTGTTCTGCTCCCCGCTCTCTGTGGTGAATCCTCTCACCCCCCACACCTCTGGCCTGTACCCCAGTGCTTGTATGCATAAATAAATAAATCTTTTTTTTTTTTTTAAAAGTTCCATGCTCCCTACAGGTCTTAAAAAATGGCTTCACTTGCATGAGTAATACAGATATTAAAAGCTGACCATGGATCTGTGGTATCCAGGAGGGGAGATGGAGGTAGGAGATGAGGAGGGGTAAAAGAGGACAGGGAAAAGCACACTGGATTATAAATGAGGCTACCAGAAAGGGGGTATGATGAGGTGGGAGCAAAGGGGAGAGAGGGATCTAGTGGAGGATTACTATGGTTTAGGTGGTAGGTGTGATAAAATAACATAAAATTGTAGAGGTGTAACCCTATCTCCCTAGAACCTATACTATGATGTAAATCAATATAACCTCAATAAATATAACTTTAAAAATTACAAATAAAAACTCCCAAAACTGTACAGTTTTTTTGGTATGTGATTTGTAAAAGTGGGTGGCAACCTATATTTTAGAATTATGAAAATCTGGGCCTCCCTGGTGGTGCAGCGTGTTGAGCGCTGCACTGTGAAGCTTCCACGGCACAGCAGCACTAGTTCGATCCCCGCCCAGGGAGGGGACCCACATGGCGCAGCAGACCTCTCCTGCCTCAGCCACTGCTCCCCTCAGCAGTGTATTTCTGTAGCTCTGACTTTTCTACCCCCCACTCTGTCTCTGACAAATCCTTTCTCCTCCCGCCACGCTGGCCTGTGTCTCAGGTCTTGTATGCATAAATAAATAAATCTTAAAAAAACAAATTAAAAAAATTCATTAGAATTATGAAAATCTGCTACTATTTCTTTGGTCATAATGTAACAGAGTGGTCCCCACGAAAGGGGGAAGTTCCAGAATCCCAGTTCTTCCCTAAGTGGGTAAAGCTGAGAGGAGATTAAAAAAAATGTTGGAAAAAGGAGAAAAGGGGCCTCCCTGGTGGCGCAGTGGGTTAAGCAACGCACTATGAAGCAAACCGCAACCACTGCAGCACGAGTTCGATTCCTGCTGTCGGCCAGGGAGGGCGCCCACGGAGGGCGCCCACATGGCGCGACAGACCTCTCCTGCCTTGCCCGCTGCTGCCCTCAGCAGTGTGTTTCAGTCAGTCTGCCTGTTCTGCTCCCCGCTCTGTCTGGTGAATCCTCTCACCTCCCGCGACTCTGGCTTGTACCCCAGCTCTTGTATGCATAAATAAATAAATCTTTAAAAAAAAAAAAGGAAAAAGGAGAAAAGAGACAGATGGAAGGGAGGAAGAAGGAAGCAGGATGAAAAGCAGCAAAGAGGCGTGAAGAAGGCACGTAAAACAGAGGGACATGTGAAGAAACTGTGCTTGCTTTTTAGTCTTAAACTGGTTAGAACAGATGTGAGTAAAAAACCCATGGGGGAGCCTCTCTGGTGGCGCACTGCGTTAAGCAACAACCTATGAAGCAAACCGCAGCCACTGCAGCACGAGTGGATCCCTGCCGCCAGCCTGGGAGGGAACCCACATGGCGCAGCAGACCTCTCCTGCCTCCCCTCAGCAGTGTATTTCAGTCTATCTGCCTGTTCTGTTCCCCACTCTGTCTCTGATGGGTTCTCCCCCACCCCCACCTCTGGTCTGTACCCCAGTGCTTGTGTGCATAAATCAATAAATCTTAAAAAAAAAAAAAACCCGTGGGAACTTAATAATGGCAGCTTTCATCTTAATTTTAATTTTTCTCTTTTCCTCCCAGATTTGTCTAACTCTTTCTAACCCTTTTCTATAGGTCACCACTGAAAGGTCCTTTAAACTTGTGGCAGGTTTTTGGGCCTTGCTTTGGGCCAATCCTATTTGGCTAAACTTTACCCTCAAGGAGATGGATAACTTTAAATGCTTAACTTAATAACTATATTTTTTTTAAAAAAATTTTTTAAAGATTTATTTATTTATGAATACAAGAATTAGGGTACAGGTCAGAGATGTGGGTGGTGAGAGGATCCACCAGAGTCAGAGTGGGGAACAGAACAGGCAGATGGACTGAAATACACTGCTGAGGAGAGCAGCAGGCAAGGCAGGAGAGGTCTGCTATGCCATGTGGGTCCCCTCCATGGCTGGCGGCAGGGACCGAACTCGTGCTACAGTGGCTGCGGTTTCCTTCATAGTCCATTGCTTAACCCACTGCACCACCAGGGAGGGCCCAATAACTATATTCTTTGTCCTTTCTGTATTGTACCCTAATTGTATTAAAGTTCCTTTCCATTAAAGGTTTTATATGTTTATTTTAATGCAGCAAATCGCAAAACCCATTAAAAATGCAGGTTTGGAGGTTCTAAAGTGCCCCTCTCCCTGCCCTGTGACAATAACAGTCACAGCATCTTGCACTTATACTACGGTTTTGCATGTTGAATGGAATTGAATTTAGAACGTTAGGGTCAGAACTTTCTGGCACAAGCCCAGAAGTGCCACAGAATAGTTAGTAAGAATTGAGCTCAGTCTTTTAAAATAAATAGAGCCTATCACAGAGAACCGAGATTGAAGATTTCATTCTCAGTTAATATAACAAATCATAAACCACTACATATTAACGTCAGTGTAGCTTCACCTTCAATGGCCATGATATTTCATCTTTATTTAGAAAGGATATTGTAGTTTTATACATTCATAAAAGTAGCTAAGATGAAGCTTTAATTTTGCAAAGCATTTTGATAATCTTTCAATCCTTTAAAACAAAATGGATTGAAAAATGGAGGTTTGCTCCATGATGGGCAAGTTAATAAAGAAATTATGGAGCAAAGAAACAGTTTTGAACCTCATTATTATACGAAATAGAACTGAATATGTTATTTCGTTTGCCATTACTAGTACTTTAGGGTGAGAGACCATGTATTTGTTATAACCAACTTCGCCATAGTTCCTCAAAAAAGCTGTTTTGTTGAAATATAATTTCTAAATAACATAATGGAATTTTGGAATTTCAAACTCAACGAATGAATTAGAAGATGAACGGATGATTGTATTTACAGTATAGAATTACAGTATAGAAATGGGGAGAGGGAGAAATTAATCAATTTTGGCCTACTGCAAGACTCAAAACTTGTTCCAACTAGTCTTTTCATGAGTAAAATCCAGTTAACTTTTTATCTTTCTCAAACACCAATGATAGGTCAAATTAATTTTTTTTGATGTTGGCACAAATTATGTTCATAATTTGAATGGTGTAGATCTTCTAAATGTCACAATCATAGCTTTGTGGGTTTCAAAAGTTCCCTCTTCAAATTTCAAATGCTCCTGAGGTAAGCATAAGAAAACCTTCTATATCAAAAATCACTTAAAAGGTTATTACCTTGGCACTGAGTCATAATTGGCAGATGACTCATTTTTAAGGTGAGAAATGGCTTTCCAGACTAGAAAACACTGCGTTTGGAATTTTGTGAGATAGAAAATGATTTGGGAAAGTAACCTATGAGAATATTTTCCAGTTGTAGATTCATTTTCTGTCAGAAGGCCAAGCTTGGCATCAGAATAGACACAGAATAGCTTTTTCCCTCTCGATGACACTAAAAGTTGGGCAGTATATCAGGATTTTCATTTTAATGTTATTATATACTATTGACTGGTCTAATCTGTAATAGACAATTCTGAGTAATCACAGTTCAATTTCCCCTTACATCACTCACTATCTTTGATGCACATATATCCCAGTCCCATTCAGAAATTTGTACCTGGGAGAAATCCAGATATTTTTCATTCAGTAAAGATCAAATAATCTGAAAACAATAAAACATCACAAAAAGCTTCAGGACATTAAAATACCAGAATACAAAGTATTAAAACATTGGGCCAATTGCTTATTACTTTGTGGTTCTTTAAACCCTTTGCTCCAATATCTGGCAAGCCAAGTCTGTCTGAAAGCAGAGATTCTAAGGGAAGGAGAACATCTCATTTTCTGACTATGAACAATGACCTGTGTACTTGACATCCTTTGTAAATTTCAAAGTGAAGGGGTCTGTTCTTATTTGAGGACATTTGTTGCACACAATAATATCATCTGAATATATATCCATCTAGTTTCAAGTAACAAGATTTTCCCCCGACATTCTTGGGAATTAAAGAATAAAAGCTACACATGCTACTTCCCTTTTTCTTCTCCAATGACATTCCTTTAGAATACACTTTTGGCTGTTTTGCCAACTGAACCCACATCAGGTCAAATGACCATATTATAAAGCACTGTCAAGATATTTCGGAAAATAATTCCCACAAACCTTTATTAACAAAACAGCATGAAGAATACGTGTTATAAATACACATTCATGTACCCCTGATGAGTCAAATTTTTATAGGGAAGGGCCCAAGAGGTTGCATCTTAGATAAATCCTGAGATAACTTTTACACCCTCTATAATGTGATAGTCTGAGAACCTTAACTGAAGGACTGATTCAATTTTCTAGTTTGGCTTCGACGAGCTGGTCAGATGTAAGACCTGCTGTGGGAGCAGCAACTGGTGGGAGCAGCGATCAGCGTCTAATATCAGATGCTTAAGGCTCTAAGCGTAAGGGTGAACCAAGCTTCTTTCCCCCCTAAATGTTCTAACTCTCAAAAAAAGAAAAAGTTATCTCTCTCCATTCCCAGGTGTCAAACCAATTGTCAGAAGTGCTGTAGCTGAAGTAAATGTGTTTTGTTCTTACATTTTTCCATCAACTATGAAATGAGGGTCTCTAGGTCTTTATTTTTTTAAAGATTTATTTATGCAAACAAGAACTGGGGTACAGACCAGAGATACAAGGGTGAGAGGATTCACCAGAGAGAGTAGGGAACAGAACAGGCAGATGGACGGACTGAAACACACTGCTGAGGGGAGCAGCAGGTGAGACAGGACAGGTCTGCTGTGCCATGTGGGTCCCCTCCTTGGCCTGGGGATGCTGTGGATAGCTTCACAGTACTGCGCCTTGACCCCTTGTGCCACTAGGGAGACTCTTGTTCTCTAGATCCTACTGTAGACATGTTATGCTTTAGCATGGTAAGTTATAAATGGTTTATCTTTGAAAGGTTCTTTTTCTGCCACAGCAATCTAGTAGTTTATTTGGGCTTTTGTCTTTAAAATTTTATTTTCTCTGCTTTCCATAATGATAAATTATTCCTGGTGATCAGAACTCACGGACTGAAGAGAAGGTGGGGCTATCAGTATTTCACACTGGCCTGTAAGGAATGACAGAATTGCTTTTTTAAAGGGACTTAACAAGATGGCAGTTTTCTTGCCCACCTTATTCTGTTATCTTTCTCTGTCTCTCTCTCTTTAAGAGTCTGGACCAGTTGCTTAGTAGCTTGTGACATAAACAGAGAAGAATTTTACTTCCATCACTGGTTCATTATTATACTTTATATTATTTAATCAGGTTATCTTCTATTGCTATATTTCTTACAATGAATACTTTTGGACCATATAGAAAATTGGTGTTTTCTTCTTAAATATATTTATGTCAGGGCCTGTCAGTATATATAATTGGACTGTGAAAACCAAGAGATAATAAAAACAAGCTAGAACTCCCAAAATACTTACCTGTATTTTCCTTGGGGTGAAATGTGCCTTCTCTATAGATACCTATTTAGTTAATTTCAAACTTTTTTTTTTAATAGCAGCAAAAGTGCATTATATCTGTTCCATACCTGGTTCAATTTGATTGCCAGCACATTCATAAACTTTGACAAGGTGATCAAGGAGGTTTACATGTAAACTCTAAAATGAGGTCACTGGAAAACTTACAAAATTAAAAATATTATAATTTTCTCATGGCCTTAAGCAATCTAAAATAAGATCTTACAGAACATGAATCTTTCTATTAAGTTAAGCTGATTTGGGGAAATGAATGTGGAGAATGAAGTTTTTGAGGACTAATTTTGGAGGAGTCATTGTAATTGAAGTGCAGTAGTAATGCAGAAGATATGTGAATTTAAGCTAATAAAGGACCCATGGAAGATGCTTTCTGATTTTTTCACAACGGCTCTGAATGGTGGTTTCTGAACCTCAATGATTTTTATTACTAAAGGGATGGTTTTCAGCTTTCTCCGGGTAAAGAATACCATCATAAAATAATTTTGAAACATTCTTCTAGCCTTCTAGTGATTTTTCTCTTCATTACTCAGAAACTTTATTATGCTAGTGTAGTTACATAGGCACTTGTATATTTTGGAGTTTTATAAGATGATTATAGAGTGAATTAAAAATAACATGCTCTCAACAGTGCCAGCCAATAGGTGCTGGCTATTAAAAAAGCAAAAAGATTAAGTCTGACAGATTTCCTATTTCCTGGAGCTAAGGTGTGCTTTTACTGAAAAACCCACTAAGATTGAAGTAAAAAACAGTAATGTGGCAAAAAGAAATATTTTTAAAACATAAAAGACATTTGGGTTATGTGCTTTAGAGAAACTATTAAACACTATACTCTCCATCAATATCCTTCAGCACAAATACTGTTTGCCTTTACTGGAAGAAAGTTTACAAGATAGCTTAGTACATGAACCTTTAACCTCACCATCCAGTCCCTTCCTTTATTAATTCCTGTTAAAGAACTCCAAACAGAAGGACTTTCTCAATGTGTTGGGATAAATTCTCAAATTTCCATAGTTTATTTTTTCAAAAGTTTATAACACTTGCTATTTGGGTCTCTCTCCTAGTATTTCTGGGAAAGCTGAAAAAAACCTCTTTAATATATCCACTTTGTTACTGGAGGAATTAAGGTGCCAGAAAAATCATATAATCTGTCAATGGCAGAAGTTCAGTAAGAACTGAAGTTTGGGTTTCCCAAATTATTGCTCATTGTATTTATATTTCTCTCACACATATTATAAACACCTTGAGCTTTATTAAAAAAATAAATATAGGGTTCAAGAGCATAATTAGCAAAAAATAATGTAGGATGCATGACTATGATCCCCTTCCTGGTCCACCGGTCTTTTAAGGTGCTACTTGATCCCACATCCTATTTGAATGACCCATATTGATGAGCCAAAGAATATGACCTGCTCCCAACTGAAATTGTTTTTGAGTGTTCTGTGAGTTGACTTAATAAAAATGGTGACTCTTTTGTATTTCATTCTGATTTCTATCCAGATTTTTAAAAATCTAATCATTTAAAGGGTTTTTATTTTTAATTACTTTCAAGTGCTGAGACCATAAAACCCCTGTGACATTAGATTGCTGAAAGTTTAGCTATACAGAATAAGTATGTTGTGTCACAGGATGTGCAAATTCATAGGGCAAGTTGGTATGAGCAAAAATTCCTCTTGGCCTATTTGGGAAATAGGGATGCTATAAAATGGTGCCAACTCCTTCTGTATTTGATTGCTAGAAGCAAGAAAAATGGATAAAAGTTACACAAAGGGAGTTTCCACTCATTACCAGGAAAATTTTTCTAAAGAATAGACCTGTCCATACAGTGGCCTGGGTTTACACATAACACTAAGGAGGCCACTTTGGAAATGTTTGCGGTGGACCGGTTGGCACAATTCTGACAAGGGGTTTAAGTAGGATCCTGATAAGGGATTAAAGTATGAAATATACTGACATTTTGCTTGAGAGCAACTGACAACAGGGCTAGATGAAAAGCCTTTAAAACCTGGAGTTTAGTGACAAATGTGTGGCACTTCAGAAACTCTCTCTGATGAAACAGAAGACATTTTAGGCTCCAGTGTCCTGGGCCATGCACTGGGTGTCCATAGTCAAAACATTACAAAAATACATGAATTTACTTATAATACATACTTACTGAGGCTACTGAATATAGAATGCAGATAGCAGTTTACTGTAACTGCAGAAACAGTCAATCTATTTTTACTTTTCTTCTTATTTAAGGTTTAATAATAGATGACTCTTTAGGGTTCTTCTTGTATAAAATTATAATTGGCAGCCACATGCAGAATTTATATTTTCGGGCTTTCCAAAAACATTAATTAAGTTATATTCTTTACAGCGCTGTGTGAGTTTGGGGAGCTAAAATGAGATTTGATTGCTTTGCCCAGAACTTCAACAAGAAGGAACCAATGCCAGATCTAGATTTAGAGCTTAGGTTTCTTCATTTTCTCATTCTCACTCAAGTTCTCTCTTTAGAAGTCAAAGAACATCACTACCATTATTGAAAAAAGTTAGTATTGTAGTGATTTTACCTTCTTAGCAAGTATTTTTTTTGGCTTTGGCTTTAATTATGTTAATAATAATTGTACTGGCAAAAAATATTTTAGGTGTAAGGAAGGGATAAGTAGTATAATAATCCTAATAATAAAAAGAATGGGCTAACATTTTTTGAGGGCTTTCAAGATAACACATCCTGAGCTAAACATTTTATATATGTGTGTGTATATACATACATATATATATATATAATCTGACTTAATCCCCATATTTTTCTGAGAAAACTGATCCTCAAACAATGTTTTCGTATGGTAGAGCTGGTAAGAGATGGAAATGGTATTCAGCACCAGTCTAACTCTAGAGACTGTACTCATTTAAGATTTCAGAGTCATGATTTTTACCCCAACTCTCTCAACTGTGGTTGCAATTATCTTTTTTTTTTCTCTCTCTCTTTCTTTTTAAGGGCAGCCTTTTGGGCAGAGATCAAAATAAGCCTTACATTTTCTCTTTTGACAGAAGGATACATTAGTATTGTAGTAATAAAAATTAAAGACAACTGAAGATTCAACGAAGACAGGAACTTGGGTGGGTATAATATAGCAGAAAGGGGATGGAATGAATTCAAGGACACAGGTAATAAGGAAATTGTGACAAGGGAGCTCTTACCCCTATTGGCTACTGGATTGTAAGCACTGAAGAAGTATTCTCCTGCCACTGGGTGGCAGTAGTTACCAATTAATTTACAGGAATGTTTTTCAGTTTGTGACTTTATAAAATATGGGCCTTTACCTCTAAGGGGAAGTGATTTTTTTTTTTTAGATGTTTCCTTCAGTTAATTAATTATTTCATGTAATACATTTATTTTTATTAGTTCTTCTCCTATGATTACTGATGATTATGATGAGGATGAGGAGGAAGAGATGGAAGAGGAAGATGATGATGGGGTAAAGTCTTGAACATTACTCAGGTAATCCCCTCCTGTCTCTTCTGAGTTAAACTCCATTGAACTCCTTTAGAATAAAGATCACACATAATAATGACAATAGAAGGGCCCTCCCTGGTGGCGCAGTGGGTTAAGCAAAGCACTATGAAGCAAACCACAGCCACTGCAGCACAGAGTTCCATCCCTGCCTAGGCCAGGGAGGGGGCCCACATGGTGCAACAGACCTTTCCTGCCTGCCTGCTGCTCCCTTCAGCAGTGTATTTCAGTGGATCTACCTGTTCTGCTCCCCACTCTGTCTCTAGTGGATCGTCTCACCTACCGCATCTCTGGTGTGTACCCCTGTTCTTATATGCATAAACAATGACAATAGAAGAGTTTCCTTCCTTTAGCCTATATAGCTTTAGAGGTGTTCATTTTGTGGTAGACCAACATGGGATAACCTTTAGTAAGAATGGATAGGTGAGAATGTGAAAACAAAAAATGGAAAGAAACTTGAAATCATGGAGATTAACTTATTCTATGGATTTACAATAATCAAGAATTTCAAGTGTGTCTCAGTCTTCAAAACTAGTACATTTTACAGAAGAAACTGAGGTTCTTCACATTTGTAACTGAACTTGTCCAAGATGTACTTGATAGATACAGTTAGTAAGTGCACTTTCCACTGTCTCAGGGTGCCTGTCTGTCTAGAAAGAATAAACTTTTCTAGCTTGAAAGGCAATTTCAGAATTCTAAGGATGTTCAACTCTCCGATGCAGAGAAAAGAAGACGAAATTAGTTTATCATGACAAAGAATACATTTTGTCTGGCTTTAAAGTCAAGTAAGAAGTTTGGATGGTGTATCTGAGTTAAGGTCACTGTTTTCTAGGTGTTGTAGATAGTATTAGTTCAACATAACTGTGTGGAACCATATGAGTGAAGGAACCTAAAGAACACTAAAGTTTAGTCCTTAAAATCCTGTTTTTTTAGCATATGTTAGTCGATGACAAAATGCTTATAACACCATTTTAAGCTTAATAAAACAACAGATTATAAAACTTAGTGTATATCTTATTTTTATATTTTATTTTTATATTTTGAAATTATTATTTTCAAACATAACACAGCAAAGGCACTCTATCATAACTAAGAGTTGCTGTACAGTGAGTGATTATCTCTGAATGATGAGGTCACTGGTTAATTCAATGTCATTTTTACTCTTGTATTTTTCAAATTCTCTAATAAAATTATAAATATAATTTCATTTAATATTTCCAGAACTTTGTTCTGATAGCATCACTCAATTTATAGGTATATGGATTTAGTACTTAGAGAAGTTAATGAATGAATATGAACTAGAGAAATTGTTATCAGATTGTGTATTATGGAAAGAATCTATCAAAACACCTTCCATATTAGCCATAAGTTTCCACCAGAAAAATGTTGTATTTTGAATTAAGTCAAGAAGTATTCAAATAAAAGTCATATTATAGGGCCTCCCTGGTGACTTAACAAGGGTTTATGCACCACACTGTGAAGCATCCACAGCCACTGCAGCACCAGTTTGATCCCCGGCCAGGGGACTGACTCACAAAGCACAGCAGACCTCTCCTGCTCCCCTCAGCAGGAGAACAGTCAATCTGCCTGTTCTATTCCCTATTCTGTCCTGGTGAATCCTCTTACTCTCCACAACTCTGGCCTGTACCCCAGTTCCTGTATGCATAAAAATAATAAATAAACAATTTTTTAAAAAAATTCAGCCTATAATCTACGAGGGTTTTATGTGCAAAAAAGTTAGTATCCATAGAGGGAAGACATTGTTTTCTTGTTTGTGCATATGCCAGAACCCTTGGTGATAATCCAGGGCAGTGTAGAATGACCTCCAGCATTCTCTTTGAACAAAAGGGAAGGTCAAGTTTTTTGACTTAGACTTCTATTAATTAACAATTCCTCCAGTTTCCTCTCTTCCATTTATTCTCCTTTCTTTTTCATAGGCTCTGCTGCTGTAAATAAACAACACGTACAAAAAAAATTCTCCTTACTGGGAAGAAGCTCAGGCTGTTGCAGCAGAAACTAGGATGTTATGGAAGCTCGTCATCATTTTTATTTTCATTCCTTATTCAACTAGAGTCTTCAGAGTTTAGGGTCAATTTTTCCAGTTAAGAGGTGTTGTTTTTCATCTTCCAGTAATTCCTATTGTCAGGAAGTTTTGGTTCCCATTAAGCCTGAAGGCTATCTATGTATTGTCTACCCACTGACCACACTTTAAGCAAGTATACCTGTTATCCTGCTGTCTTTAAAACAAACATGCCTTAGTTTCCTTCATAATCCTTGTCTCCCGGATATTCTGTAATTTTTCTCTCTGTGCCTCTTAAGAAAAAAGGGTCAGCGATGAAATTGTCTGGAAACAAGTCAATAAACTGACAGACCTTCCTCTTGGTCAGAAGAAGATTTTTTTCTACCTAATTTCTGGATGGGTGACTAAAACATTTATTCTGGAAAGTTGTTGGTTGGTAGATATGTTTAAGCAGTGGCTCACAGGTGCTGCTTGTCATTTTAGACTATTTTCTAATCCCAAGCAGGACAACAGGATTATGGGTTCTCTACATTTACAGGGGCAGTAATTTATGGTAACGTATCCAAGAGCCTTACAATAGAGAAATGAAACGATCTTCAACAAATGTTGTTGATGGATCTACAATATGAAAACCACATGCAGAATAGACCTAGACAGTATCTCACACCATACATAGAAATGGATTAATTCAAAATGGATTAAATACTTGATTATAAGCTCTGAAACCATAAAACAGAGAAGAAAACATAAGTAAAACACTATGACTTTGGCTTCAATGTCTTTGGGAACTTAATTCCAATAGCAAAAGAAGCAAAAGCAAAAACAAATGGCACTACATCAAACTAAAATACTTCTCTATAGCAAAAGAAACTAGCATTCAAATGAAAAGATATCCTGATAATTGGGAGAAAATACTTACATATCATCCATCCTACAAGGACCTAATAGATAAGATCAACAAGATCTTAGACATCTCAACAATGAGAAAACCAACAATACAGTAACAAAATGGGCAGAAGAATTAAATAAACACTTCTCCAGAGAACATAGACAGATGGGCAACCAGAAGATTAAAACAGGCTCATCATCACTTATCATAAGGGAAATACAAATTAAATCTATAATGCACTATCACCTCACATTCCAGAGAATGTTCCATATCAAAAATAAACAGGGGGCTTCCTTGGTGGCACAAGGGGTTAAGTCTCAGCACTATGAAGCTACCTGCAGCCATGCAGCATGATTTCTGTCCCCTGCTAGGGAACTGACCCATATGGCACAGCAGACCACTCCTGTCTCACCCACTGCTCCCCTCAGCAGTGCATTTCAGTGGATCTGCCTGTTCTGCTCCCCACTCTGTCTCTGGTAAATTATTTCACTGCCCACCCTCTGCACCTCTGGCCTGCACCCCAGCTCTTGTACACATAAATAGATGATTTTTAAAAAACAAACAAAAACAAAACTACAGAAACAAATGCTGAATAGGTTATTACTCACTTTTGGTGGGTTGCGCCCCACTGGAAAACTGGATAGATGTTTCTCAAGATGTTGAAAATAGATCTATATGATCTAGGTGTATTTCTAAGTATATAGCCAAAGAATAAAAAAAATCACTAATTTGAAGTGAAATTTGCACTTCTATATTCTTTGCAGCACTACTGATAATAAACACCTTGAAACAACCTAAGTGCTCAAGGACACATGATTGAATAAAAATATGCTATCGACACATAATGGAATACTACTCAACTATAAAGAGAGATGAAATCTTTCCATTTTCAACAATATGGATGGCACTGGAGGGGACGATGTGACACAATTAATTATAAGGAGAAAGACAAATACCAGATGATTTCACCCTCGTGAAATACACCAAAACAGAACAAAGGAACAGGGAAAATAAAGCAAAAACAATTTTTGAAATGTGACTGAAGAACTGACACTGTAGTAGGGTGTAAGGGGAGAAGGGAGTAAAGATGGGGAGGGGCCCAACTGATGATGGTGGAGGACTACAGATGCTTTGATAGTGGGTGTGGCATAGTAACAAACACTTGAAGAAGTATGAACCTATATCACTGAAATTTATAGTGTTGTAATTTAATGTCACCTCACTAAGAAAATAATTTAGTACAAAGAAAAAATACGAGTTCTATAAGTACTGTCCATTATTTGATTCCTTTCCTTTATCCTTAGTTCTATATTTTATAGAACTCAATAAAAATGGTTCCCTCTGAGGAAATGCAAATGGCCAACAGGCATGTGAAAAAGTTTTCACATTCCTTGTAATCAGAGAAATGCAAATCAAAACCACATGAGAATTGTGATGATGGCACATATTAAAAAAAAAAAAAAAACTAGCAACGATAGATGGTGGTGAGGATGTGGAGAAGAACAAATTCTCCTGCACTGCTGGTGAGAATGCAAACTGGTCCAACCATTATGGAAAGCTGTGTGGAGGTTCCTCAAACTACTAAAAATGGAGCTTCTCTATGACCAAGCAATTCCACTCCTAGGGGTCTAGCCAAAGAACAATAAACATTAATTCAAAAGGACACCTGCACCCCTATGTTTATTGTAGCACTATTTATAATAGGTAAGATATGGAAACAATCCAAAAACCCAAAAATAGATGACTGGATCAAGAAGATGTGGTGTGAATGTGTACACACACACACACACACACACACACAATGGAATACTATTCAGCAATCAAAAAAGATAAACTAGGGTTGAGGGAAGATGGGAGCATGAGGAACTGAGGTGATGGTGCACTGGTGAGATGGTGATGGGGAATACATGGGGATTACAATTGATGGCAAGTATATGTAAATTTAAAAAAATTTATATTAATAAAAAAAAAGATAAACTCATGACATTCACAGCAGCATGGATGGAGCTAGAAGGGATTATGCTCAGTTAAATAAGTCAGGAGGAAAAAGAATAATATTGGATGGGTTCTCTTATAGGAGGAATATAGGGGAACTGAATAAGAGACCAGGGAAAAAAGTAATAGCAAAAAAAAAAAAAAATTGGCAGACAAGTATAAATCAGAGACATTCTGCTGGGGAGGGCGAGAGATCAGAAAAGTGGAGGGAAGAGCACAGGGGACTATGGCAATGGTGCACAGATGAATTGGAGGTAGGAATTCTATGGGGACTCACCTGAGGGGAGAAATGAATAATTACGTAAATATATAAATTATATTTAAAAAATTTGTTACCTCTGAAAAAAAGGGAGATGGGTGCAATTTATGCCCAAAATACAACTTCAGAATCTCTGGAGGAGGAACAATGATGAGTTATCTTTTCAAATATTTGTTTTAAAGGTTACAATTTCCAAATGTTCATTTCCTTGAATCGTGTTTTGTTTCTTAAGGTGCCTTGGAGGAGTAACTGTAATACTTGGAACAAGTTGAGGGAAATAGTTAAAAATATATTGAAGCTTAAAGTTTTTTCCCGATTTCTGGGTAAAAAAATAGGGAAGATTATGTGATTAGAGGAAAAGGATATTATGACTACTTTTTTTTAAATTCAGAACTTACTTGTAAGAAACAGATTGGCAAGATTTTTCTGCTAAATGACATAAAGAAGAAACACAAATATTGCAAGAGAACATAAGCCTTCCTCCCAAAAAGCAGATAGCATATGGTTGTATATCAGCTAGCAAATTGATACTAGTCTAAAGAAAGGCATCTATCACGTCTTTTCATGTTGAGTTGCTGGGTACTCTGGAGTATTAGAGGAGCCATTTTTTATGCTCCAATATGTCTCACTCTGTGAAAAGGTTAGCCGATGGGTGTTGTCCACTGAGCCTATGATAAAGACTGGCATTGATTTCCTAGGATTTAAAAGAAATGGCTGGAATACAGCCTGATAGTTCAGAGTACAGACTTTGGAGTCAGGAAGACATAGATTTTAACTATCACTGTGTCACCTACTAGTGAGACTTAGAGCAACTGCTCGGAATCCCAATGTCCCCACCTGAGAGAAAATACAAGTTTCCTAATACTTATCTGAAAGTGCTATTAAAAGTATTTATGAGCTAGGCTTATCAGGTTCTTCTAATACCCAATTTCTAATGCCCAATGAGCATAAATAAATGCAATCAATAGTTATTATTAAGTGTGTGGTATTTTGTGCTCGCTTCGGCAGCACATATACTAAAATTGGAACGATACAGAGAGAAAAGTGTGTGATATTTTTAGTAACAGATGGTACAGACCTGTATCTGAATGCTTGACAGGAAACACAAAAAATATTTTTTATATTCTTATTCTCCTTTTCTTACACCCAGAATCCTCACTTGTGCCAAAACTGTATGCTTGCTCATGATTCCTCCTTCATGGAGGCAGGTTGTCCTATATGAAATCAACATATACTGGGGGATTTGGGCACTATCATCAAGACTTATTTTTTCTAACTTCAGGTCCAATATGATGAGCTGCAAGTAGCAAGACATCAAGGTTTCTAAGTGGATTACCTTCTAGGAAATAATTATCGATTGTATTAATTTCCAGTTTGATGTAAGAAAAGGCAATAATACTTGCTTCTAAATGTGCTATTTCAAAGCTGAATGTCATGTCTAACATGGGTTTATGTTCCAAGGGACCGGAGATGAACACAGGATGCTGGTCATGCCGAAAGCTCCATCTATTTTTAGCTCAGCCTACACTCATTCTACAATTCACTGTGCTCAGCGCCAGAGGCATGGGAGTCAACAAAAGAGACTCAGCAGTGATACTGTCAGTTCAGAATACTCCCAACATGAATCTTCAATCTGCTCCCACTCAGCACTTTCTTATTTCTATAGCTCTTACTACTCTTCTCTCAAAACTCAGAGGCTCTTTTTACTTTTCCCCCTTTTCCATATTGTTCCCATTATATCAGTGGCTCTTACCATTAATTCTATATCCACAATGAAGATCTCATTTCATTCAGGCTTTCACCAAGCCTCCTCTGGATTATCTGTTTCCCAGCGGCCTCTCCCTCAACCCACAAGCTCCCTTTCCCCCCACCCAGGAGTCTCTGTTGCCTTCTGTTTTTCCAGTTTCATTCAAATCATTCTAAATATGAATTCTGGCTCCTCTCTCTTTTTCAAATATTTTTTCAATGACCACAGACTTCTTGGCTGTCATCAGGGCTGGGAGGGATAGTTCCAATTCCATTTGTCAGTGACCTCCTGCTGGCATTTTCCAGCCAAAGCGGGCTTAATAATCTGCATACTATCAGGTTATCACCTTTGCTTATGTCCACTTCTCTACTTGCAAAGTTTTATTCTTACTGATACTGTTCCCCTAAGGTCCACCTCAAGTGCTAAACCAGATGTGAGTCCATCTTTTTGTGGGAATTCACAGATGATCTCAAAATTTTTGTTCATCTTTTTATAAACCTTATTGCATTTTGACACTTATTATAGCTATTTACATATTTATTATCTATATCTCTAGATTTTTAGGGAAGAAACTGCATCAAATTTATTTCATTATATCATACTTCCACCCAGAATACTTAGCAAGCCCCTGGGTCATAGTGTGCACTGATTCAATTATTGAACTGGAAGAGTAAGACCCTTGCTCACAGTGCATAACAATCAGTAACTCTGCAATAATTATCTGTTGAATTACTAAAATCATGCATGTATTTTACCTTATGCATACAAGCATAAGGCGGGGTGAGAGAATCCACCAGACAGAGTGGGGATCAGCACAGGCAGATCAACTGAAATACACTGCTGAGGGGAGCAGCAGGCGAGGCAGGAGAAGTCTGCCACGCCATGTGGGTCACCTCCCCAGCCGGGGACTGGGATCAAACTCATGCTGCATTGGCTGCAGTTTGCTTCATAGTGCGTTGCTTAACCCACTGCGCCAGCAGGGAGGGCCCTAAAATTGCTCTTTAAAACACTAGCTTAATACCCTATTGCCCGTTCCTTTATTTCTGAAATAGTCTCCTTGCTGGATTGTATAGCACTGATGTATCCTGATTGTCCTGTCACTTTTGTGCCCATCACTCTTCAGTGTCTGTGGTTGGATTCCTCTTTTCCCCATTCATTCTTTAAGGTTCTATTTCCAAAGTTTCAATCATCTTCTTTTCACTCTAGGTGCCTTGTGGTATTAACTATTACTTCTCTGCCAACAACTTCTCACATTGAGTACCAGCCTCTATGTGAAGAAGAAACAGACGTCCAGCTGTCTTCTCATAACACTGTCCTTCTCATATTTCAAGCTACACATTTTTATCTTTCTTTTATTTACTTCAATGCACTAATTATTATGTGCTACAGTAGAAAACTTATTTCTCTCTTTCAATATTATCTTGGACTTCAATATTATCTTGTACAATATTATCTTACACTTGATTTTTCTACTGAGGAAGACCTCTATCCCCACTCTCTGCCATGTGCTTCTCATTTCCCACGGCCTAGGAAACCAGATTTCATGAATTAGTTTTTCTAATTCCCTTATCGGTGTGATTGCTTTATATCTAAGCACAAGGTATAAGTAAGGTCAATTAAAGGAAAAGAGCATACATTCTAGATATTTTGTTTCATCAATCGAACATGCAGATTACTTTACAACCTAGTTATGTTGGGGATGTGACCCAAGAATTGCTAGGGGTCACAATTTAAAACTAAGAATAAAGTGAACTTAATGAATCAGGCATTGAAATGCCTCATATAACACTTGACACTCAGAATATCCTAATCATCTTCCCCTGAAAATATTGTGAAAATATTCCCCTGAAATACTGTCATTTTCCCCGAAAATATTTTCCTCCTCCAATGCGTCTCACTTCTAGAAATAGCACAGCCTTCTATTCAATTCTCATCCTTGACATTTGGGATTCCTTGTTGACACCTCCTGCATACTCTTATGTACCAATCAGTGAATCACACAGTATTCTTTTAATCTCCAGATTGTATTTGAAATATATTTGCTTCTGTTCACTTCCATTGATTCCTCTCTATTCTAAAGTGCTATGCTCTAGCCAAAATTACAGTAAAAGCTTCCTAATTATTCTTTCCACTGTAACCTCCATAAAATCTTGATATTCATCTTCTCTTGATGTAGTCTGAAAGTGTTTATGACCCACCTTCTTCTACAGGCTCAGCCTGCATCTCTCTCACAGCTCCTTGAAACTCATCA
Organism: Galemys pyrenaicus; assembly: GCA_019455555.1. Taxonomy (NCBI): domain Eukaryota; kingdom Metazoa; phylum Chordata; class Mammalia; order Eulipotyphla; family Talpidae; genus Galemys; species Galemys pyrenaicus. The sequence continues at coordinate 1,427,527 of JAGFMF010011726.1, forward strand.
CATTCCCTCCCACCATGACTTAGCATATGCTAAGCATATCCTTAGCCTGAGAGACTCCTATTATACTTTGACTAGATAATTTATATTCCTGAATTAAATATTGCATAAATATTACTGCCCAAATATTACTTTTTATAAAAGACCTTAATTTCCTAAAAAGATTCCCATTTTATGGTCTATGGCAACCCAACATTCCTTTGTGGCATTGTAATTAAATGTCTTCCTACCATAGACTATATATTGAAGATGAGGGTTTATCTTTTTGTGCTTCTCCATATGCCTGATACATGCACAAAATGTGATACAGAACATGTAAATATTTCATGAATAAGAAAATCAAAGAGGTAGAACTTGTTTAAACTTATTTTGTTTTCCTGCCCTCTGAACATGTCTCCACTTTCATTTTCCTCAACCTAGTAGAATCTCCATTCTCCTTAACCAAGACACAAAGTCTGCCTTAATTTCTAGTCCCTTCTATTCTTACTTTTCAGCCTGTTCCCCACCAAATCTTGTTAAATCTGCCTCCATAAAGTATTTCATAAACACCATTTTTATTTCCGTTCTGATTAGCGTCACCTTCATTCTGATTCCATATTTTAAAAGAAAGATGTATATAATCCTCCTCACTCCAATTCTTTACATGGCTTCCTGGGGGACTATTCTTCAAAAAAAAAAACAAAACAAAGCAAAAAACAACAACCAAAAAACTGTGTTATATTACTATTATACTCAAATCTTTAAAGCATTTTTTAGTTTCTGCCAATTTCTTTTTTTTTAAGATTTTTTATTTATGCATACAAGAGCAGGGGTACAGGTCAGAGGCATGGGAGGTGAGAGGATTCATCAGAGACAGAGTGGGGAGCAGAACACGCAGATGGACTGAAATACACTGCTGAGGGGAGGCAGGAGAGGTCTGCTGAGCCACGTGGGTCTCCTCCCTGGCTGGGGATTGAACTAGCACTGCTGTGCTGTGGATGCTTCACAGTGCAGTGCTCAACCTGCTGCGCCACCAGGGAGGACGGCCCCTAGTTTCTGCCAATTTCTAAAAAAGTATTTAATTCAAATTCTAAGTAGAGAGTACTCAAGGGACCTCACAGTTAGGTCAAGTATACTTCTTCAGTTTCTCTTATTTCTGCATATCTCTGCTCTGAAACAACACTCACTTTTACCACTTTCCAGCTCTCCATGCATCATGCTTCCACCAGTGTGGAATCCCTTTTTCTCTCACCAGCCTTCAAACAATCCCTACTTTATTTATTTATATTTGCCACCAAAAACACATCCTACTTCTTCTGTCTCTACACTTTCCTTTGTGCATTCACAAGATTTGCAGATATTGCATTCTGTATTTGTCTGCTTTTATTTAGATTAGTAGAAGGCAGTGTAATTTAGTGACTAAGAGTGAGTGCTACGTCAGCTGGCTGTCAACTACTTTCCAGCTTTGTAACTTTGAAAAAGTTAAATTATTTTGTCAGTTTTCTGTGCTTTAATTAGTGCAGAGTTGCAATGCATAAATTTTCTTGAAATATTAGATAAAATAACAGTTGTAGAGCTCTTAGAAGAATTCAAGTGTTTATTATGTTATTATTTGCAAGTGAATTTTCCCCATTGTCTATAAAGTCATTGCATCCAGAGTCCACTATAGTATCTATCTTAACAAACTCTTAGCAAAGTGCTTCATTTAAAGTTAGACCAATGATTAAATTGCCAAATTGATCTGTAAGGAAACTCAAGGATCCTGTATATATTGAGGCAGTATATCCTCACTACCTCAATAAGGTCAGTCTTGGTAATTGAAAAAATATCTAAGAAAGCAAAGAAAGAGGAGGGGAAATTATTAGAATTTTAAAACAGGTAATAATGTGGCAAATTGTCAATAATATTATAATTACAACTAAACAGAATACAAAAAGGAATCTTGTATAATAAGCTGAAAGCTTGGATAAGTGAAGAATAATGTTTGATATTAAAGTATGGTTTCTGATATAATTTTTCGAGGGGGCAGAGGCTAAGAACTTGACAACCAACACAAGCTCTATCATGTGAGATTCCTTGTTGAGAACTTTGAACTATTGAGAAAAAATTTTGCAGTTTTAAAAGAATCTCTGAGCTCCTGTTCAGTTTTCCCATATATTTACATTAGACAAGTCAATTTAAATTTCTGGGATTCATTTTTCAAAGGAACAATTTGGATTGGACAGGATTGGCAAGTATTTCTCTGTTTTGATTATTGATTTATATAATCCTGTTCTCCCTACCCCACGCCACATACACACTTATTTTTAACAGATATTTCTTTTTTTTTTTTTTGAGATTTCTTCCTGTATATTTATTTTTTTTAGTCTTTTTTTATTAAAATATTTTAAAATTCACATATACTCGCCATTAATTGTAATCCCCATGTATTCCCCATCACCATCTCACCAGTGCACCATCACCTCAGTCCCTCGTGCTCCCATCTTCCCTCAGCCCTCCCCCTC
>JAGFMF010011726.1:1432062-1452079 GCA_019455555.1 Galemys pyrenaicus
AAGGGACTGAGGTGATGGTGCACGGGTGAAATGGTGGTGGGTACTCCCTGGGGACTACAAATGATGTCAAATATAACTAATAAAAAAAAAAAAAGAAGAAGAAGAAGCTCAAGGAATTGGGCAATTATAACCAAAAGCAAACAAAAAACTCAACAAGACCAAAAAGCCAAGATAAACCAAAGGGACATGGTGGGGGGAGGGAAGGAGGGGAGAGCAAAGACGGGGATGAGGGCAGAAAGAGCACAAGGGACTGAGGTGATGGTGCATGGGTGGAATGGTGGTGGGTACTCCCCGGGAATACAAACGATGTCAAATATAATTAACTAAATTAAAAAAAAAAAGAATATCTTTTTTTCCCAAAGAATTCTTTTTTTTTTTAAATATTTCTCTATCTATGCATAAAATTACTGGGGTACAGACCAGAAGTGTTAGGGGTGAGAAGATCCACCAGAGACAGGGTGGGAAACAGAAAAGGCAGACTGACTGAAATATACTGCTGAGGGGAGCAGTGGGAGAGTCAGGGGAGGTCTGCTGCACCATCTGGCTCCCCTTCCTGGCTGGAGATCCAACTAGCGCTGCTGTACTGTGGTTGCTTCACAGTGTGTTGCTTAACCCATTGTGCCACCAGGGAGGCCCCCTTTTAAAACAATTCTTGAAGAATAACTTTAACTATAAGTGACAGCAATATAAAGGTTGTGAATATTGCTAAATATCTTTGATAGTATGTTTAAAAGTCTCAGCTCACAGGACCGCTAGCAGGTACATTCTGCTCTAGCCATGGTCAAGGATACAATGGTAGGAAGAAAAACATCTAAATGTGGTTATTTTCAAGGCATAATCCATATAAAATATTTTGATAATTTTTAAAATATTTTGATAATTTTAAAAAGTTTAAAACTGTTGAATGAAGGCATAATATGCATGCATACACTTGTTCATAACCTCTTTAAGCAAATTGTGTGCTTAACCTGGTAATTTGGATCTTTATATTTCTGAATTGAAAAAGAAAGTATTCTAACAGAAACTTTTCAGAATTGTATACTTTGACATTCCTTGTTCAATCTCTCTGAATGTGTACAGCTTGATATATGAACTCTGGTATCTGTTTGTGAAGGTAATTCACTTCCTAACCTAAGCTGATCAATAGCTCTCTTGGTTTCTAAATAATAGCGAAACTCCTAAACATTTAGCTTTCAGTTTCCAGCTGCTCTGGAAAAGCACCTGGACAATGTGCCACAATTTCTGTAGAAAAGCTGCTGCCTTGAAATGCCCAAGGGAAGAAAACCTTGATTCTGTTAAAATACATATTATATTCCCATGACAGTTTAGCAACAGCAATAATTTAAGACCATTCCTGCTCAGTTTGGGACAGTGGCCAGATAACTGCATTTTCCTTTTGGTTGAGCACTCACTTTAATTAATATTTAATTAATATTAAAATATTAATACTTACATTTTTATGCATTTGTAGAAATAATGTTAGCCTAAGAATTAGTTGAGCTCTTGTACTGATTCAATAGTTAGGCAGCTTTGCTAATCCTGGACTTGGGCTTACTTATCTGTAGAGTGATGAATTTGGAATGATTTTTATCCATAATAAAGTATCTCTCATTCCAGTTTTATTATTAATCATAATTCTCCACCAACATAGAAAGAGAAAAAAAATAATGTTCTTAATATTCCTCAAACTAGACTTCTCCCTCTTCTTTACCATTAGCTATTGACAGGTCTCAAAGAGAAAACACAGAAACCATCAGATTCCTCTCACCAATTGCCATAAAGTGTGACAAATCCTATATATTCATCATTTCATTTTGCTTTCCCTTATTGAAGAGTCAATGGTAAAACACATGAACATGAAACCTCCCACTTCTGCTCTAAAGTCAATCATCTTTCACCTACTGAAAGACATTTTCTATATATTTATACCATCCCTTTCTACTCCATTATTCACATTGCATGCAAACATGTAACAAAGCCTCCCTTAATAAAAACCTTCCTTGACTCCAAATCCTTTTATATCTATTGCTCTATCTCTTTACACAGGCGCAGGCTCATCTTTATTTCCCTGCCAAGCTTCTACACTTAATATTTCCAAATCCTAAGTTCCCGTATTCTTGCAGAAGACTTCAGACTGGCTTATACTACCTTTGCCTTACTTCAATTATCTTTACTAAAATACGAAATGACTTCCATATTTCAGATCTCATCTTATAAGGATCTCATCTTTCTTGTAATACTCTGACAACATACTCTCCTGGTACCCAGCGTATTTCTCTGGTCACAACTTCTCCTTTTTTTTCCTATATTCTCCTATAGTTTATGGATATTGCAGCAATTGAAGTCTTTGTTTTGGAAGGTTTCAACCAGCCATGAAGCTTTAAATATCTTAGATTTATAGACTACTCCCATTTTCAGATTTCCAGCATAATCTTTTTTTGTGTGAATTCTGAATCTATCTAACAGCCTACAGCAGCTCTCCATTTGGAATGTCACAGTCCTCTAGCAACATAAATCTCAAACAAATATGAAGTCCCAAGTGAGTAAATATACTCCAATAAATCCTTGATTTCTACACACACACACACACACACACACGTGCATGCACACACATTTATCCTTTTCTAATCAATGTAGTTCTCAAAAGAGTAAATGGGAGTTCTATCTCATCAGCTGCTCAAACTCAAAATCTGACACTCATTTTTAATATTTCACTCTAAAGTTAATAGTCCGATAAAGACAAGCTGGAAAATTAACCCTTGATAGCTAATTACAGACCTGAAGCACCAAGCAGGGGAGGGGGAGGGGAAAGAGGAAGAGGGCAAGAAGCACAATGATCTATGGTAGTAGAATGTGGGTGAGTTGGTGGTGGGTGTACTATGGCGGTGATAACTGATGGGGTACCCCAATACCACCTCAGTTAAAAATTAATTATCAAACACGGCATCTCTGTAGTCCAAATATCATCTATTTTTTACCTCCATTCTCACCCGTGTAACCATTATAGCTTACATCCCAGTAACCTAACTAGACTTGTGATGTCTTAACTTGTCTTACTCAAATATATCTTCTTAACTGCAACCCCAAAATGAGTTTCTTTGAATACAAGTACAATCATCACTTGCTTGCTTTACATCTGTCAATGGCTCTTTCAATTAGGGGAAGATAAAAATTTTGCAAAATGTGCATAAAGTAACTTTCATCCCATTTGCTTCTCCACCTTTTTACTACCTTTTATCCTCTTCCTCCTCACCTGCCATACTCCAGTTCCCCTTCAGTTTCTCAAGCATGCCAAACTTTTCCTATTTCAGCATCTTAACCCACACTATTCCCTCTGCTTAGAACAATTCTCTTCCTCCTCTTCATCTGAATAATGCCTTATCATCCTTCAGAAAATAAAACATTCTTAGAGAGATGTTTTTTCTTAATTTCCACACTATTAATAAAAATTATTTTATATCTTCATAGGTTCATCCATATTTTTCCTGTTTAAAACAACACATTCTGTAATTGTTCATTTGTTAACATTATTTGTTCACCTATATTCCTTTTAAAATTAAATAGCAGAAGATCATGGGTCATAATTATCTAACTCACTGCTACATCCTCTGAACCTAATAGAACAGAACATAGTATTTGTGGATCAATATTTGTTAACTAAATCTTATAAGAAGGACTGAGGAGAGTGGGCATCTGACTCATAAAAAATGAGAACAAGCCCAACATTCCTGACTTTGCATTGCTCTTCATGTACGTGACAGTCAGTCCTTCACCTGACTCATCCTAATCCAGGGCAGACCGTGGATTTCCAGGCCATCATGTGTCACTGCCACTGATTTTGGCCTATCTCCTTATGCTTAACCTCAGCAGAATCCCAGGCCTTGAACTGTGCTAACTCACAACCTCATTTCCCTGAGCTTTCTCTGGCTTTATTCAACTTGCAGATCTCAAATTCTTCTGCTTTCCCATCTCCTAATTCTTGTGCATTTTTAACATAGTGCTCATCTTTAAAAGAAGTCACTTTTTCCCTTTCCTATTTATATTTCTTTCTTTTCTTAGTCTATGGAAAACCCTGCTAATTATGCAGTGTTCTTTTTTCCTTTGAGCTCAACTAATTTCTTATTTTCTACCCCAGAACAAAGCACTGAAATAAAATACATAGATCCACATACGATGTTTCTTTGATGCCAAAAAATTTTGAAATTTTTGAAATTTCAAAAATCCTGGAATTTCAAACGCTGAGAAATGGTAAATGTACATCTTTAGCATTACAGTTATGATCTCTAACAAATATATCCAAGAAAGATGAAATGTGAAGAGGATAAAAGGTACAACAGACATGTTGATATGATAAGCAGTCTTCCATTAACACCAGCCCATGTTGGTGGCTTTGAAGACTTCATGGAACAAATGGCAAACAAAGCATAAATAAATTAAACCAAAACACTCAAGGGAGAAATGGAGAGAAAAACCCCCCAGTGGTAAGTGGGGGTGCACAGCAAGTAGTAATAATAAAAGAAACCTTTCCCAATATTGTAAAATAACCAAATGAACCCAAGCACACAAGAATGGATTTCAGAAGGAATCACCAGATATAGCATGTAGCTGAATGACTTGTTAACTTCTTTAAATGAATCCAAGTCTAAAAATCTCACGGACTTTCCCCTGTATACTAGAGAGTATACAGAAAGTATCAACTTTGATAACTTAGTTGTTATATTAGGGCAAGACTAAAAGGTAAATAGCCAGAACCTGACACATGCACAAAACATAACAGAGATTTAAATGTAGAAGATGAATTTGGTTAAAAAAAAAAAAAGACATATCCTCTTCGGTACATGTTAGCTTTGAGACTATGATTTGTGACCTATCTTAGCAGTGTTGAAACAGACAGAGACTCCAGGGAACAGAAGACGAAGTTATACTCTTACGAAGAAAACACATCAAATGAATGTCATGCAACATGCCTGGTAGTTTCTGAAAGTCAGTCAGTTATGGAAAAAGCCACAGCTGATTGAGGGTCAGGGCACTGTGAACTTACCCCAGATAAGAGTATGAGCAAACCAAGTGGAGGTCCTGCACATCAGTGACCGCTGCTGTATGTGTGTTTAAGTGCGTGCACACATACACACATATTCTTTATTCATGTGACTTATGTTTTTATCCTATTCTTGTTATTGAACCCTAAATACTCTAGGTTCTGATGTCTTAAGTGAAAAAACTCATCTGCTGATACAAACAATATAATAAAAACTATTGAAATTTTCAGGCAATGTGGTATATTAGAAATATCATCTGCCACTGCTATCAATATTAGTATCAGCATTATTACTATTCTAGCTCCTCCAAGCAATCCATGTAGAAAAATAATTGGGAGGCAGTTAAGTGAAGGAAAAACTGGAAATTTCAACACCAGCACTAAAAATAATGAGAAGACCAATCGCAGATCTCTGTTTGGTAAAACAAACAAAAAGTCTATCTCTTTATGCCAGTATTGACCTAGAAAGTATTTCTGGGATCCCTGAACATGCGCACTAAATCACAACTAACTATTAATGTCCCAAATTGGCTATGTAAAGCACATATTTTCAAGAGAAGGTGTATGACCTAAATGTTACAAATTCTAGAATCCCTGGTCAATTCTACCCATGTCCTTGCAATCTGCTTCCCTTCAAAAATGTATAAAACCATCTATAATATAAAAATAGAAACCACATCCAGAAAATGGATTTTCCAGAAAAATGTGAAAAGATTTCAGTTATTGTCATGGGTCAGTCCCAGTTACTGAACACCTCACAGGTATCAAGTCTTTTATATACAGTCATTACATTTAATTTTAGAACAACTCCTTGAGATAAACAGTAGTATTAATGTTTAGCAGATGTTAGCTGACTGCACAGTGAGATAATGTAACTCACTCAAACAACTGGAGTTTAAAAATAAATTTTGGTAAAAGACTTGGATTCAAGTGAAAGCAAGTCTCAATTTCTCTAGAATCTATTTTCATGGCATGTTGTTATCTCCAGTTAACTAAATGAACTCTTGTTTTTTTTTTTTAAGATTTATTTTTTTATTCATATAAGAACTGGGGTACAGGCCAGAAGTGTGAGGACCCACAAGACAGAGTGGGGAGCAGAACAGGCAGATGGACTGAAACACACCACCGAGGTTAGCAGTGGGCAAGGCAGGAGAGGTCTGCCTTGCCGTGTAGGTCACCTCTCTGGCCAGCGGCAGGGACTGAACTCATGCTGCAGTGGCTGCATTTTGTTTCTTAGTGCGGTGTTTAACCCACTGGGGAGGGCCAAACTCTTGTTTTATATATCTTACAGTTCTAAGTATAATTGAAATAAAATGAACTATGATCTTACAAATCCAACATCAACAGGAAAGTTACTTGAATATTTGTGATGGTAGATTCATACTTCTTTCAAGTTTTTTAAAATCTTATTTTGATGATTTTTTTTTGACACATCTTAGGATTAAGGCTAAGGTTTCACTTTGGAATTAAATAACAATGTCTGGACTAACTGCCTTAGCCTGATTATTACCAAGCTACTACTCAGCAGCACTCACCAAGCTTAGTAAGAAATAAAGGGCAGACTAGTCTTGCCATTCTTTCGGGATATTTTGGAAGCTAGTCTCATCCCATTTAGGTCAGGTAGCTCTTCATTTGCAGTTTTTATATGAACATGCTTTCTCAGGCCCCCATGAGCACTTCATTTTATTTCCTGTTCATTGACTTCACACACATAATAGCTTCATTTAGCACATATTTTTTTCTTCTCTGCCCACTGGAATCCTGCCCAATCTACATGGCCTGGAAGAAATTCTTCCTCCATGAGGAACACATTTTCAACTATGTTTAAATATGTTGTATTGTGTCTTCCTGACTTGTTCTCATAATACTTAATAACCGTTTGAGATTCATAACTTAATTTCATTTTTTAAGGCTAAAACTTAAGCTTAACAACTTAATTTAAGGCTTAGTATTAATATTCCTGTGTCTTCCACTCCTCTAAGAACATGGGTTGATTAGTTAACTACGTCAGTCTCTTCTGGAAAGTAGACACTATGATAGGGACCTAGCATTAATGCCATCCCACCTTACTACCATTATCTGGGATGGGAGAAAATCATGAGGTAAAGTCTTAGTAATGACTTTTTAATGCAAATGTACCATGTTTCACACAATACAATAGAAAGAACCTACATTTTAAAATAAGACTGCTTTAGCTTTAAATACTAACTCAGCTGAGTAAATAACAGTGGTTCTTAGGTAAATTCGTTTTCCTACATAAATTTTATAGAATTTTACATGCTTTACAAAGTTATAAGATTTGAAATAATAATGTATATGATGTATTTGGAGCATATTGAGAGTTGATTAATAAAAATTTTACCTACTATTATTTTACAAGATAAATAACTCGACTCCCTGCTTCCCAAATGATCTACTTAACCACACTATCTTATTTTTGTCTTGACCACATGATTTTGTACAAAATTTAATAACAGATTATGAAATAATGAAACTTAGTATTGCTTTTAAGGAGTCAATACTGAGTGCTAAAAAATCATGAAAACTAAGGTTTTAGGAGTCATCATTGAAATATAGATACTTCATTGATGCTTTTGTCAGTGATACAACATGTAATAGAAATTGGTCATCTATTAAAAGCGACTCTTGTGGTTCAAGAAAAATCAAATAATTCTCCAAGATACTAGGTATCAGTTTAGAAGTATTCATTTCTGCCTTATTTTGACTTTATGACATGTACTTATATATTTTTATATTTTTCCATGATTTTTATAACAGTTACCTTATATCAAGTATCTAACTTGCTTAATAATCAAGAATTAAGAAGAAGTAAGAATTTTGTCATTTCTAACTTTCTCTATAAAGTTATAGCTAGATGATTTTTTTTTTCTTTTTAAGTACCCACATTCTTTACACTGATCTCAGGAACTGGGATAAAATCTGTATAGCCTTCAATCTAATGGAGATGTGTGTGTGTATGTATATATAGTGCAGTAGTGAAATAAAATTTTGCTCACATCACAAGTAAATGGCCCATATGAACATAAAATTATTGGGTCTTTTCTTCTTTGGGGAAATTTATTCTAGATTTTATTGAATATCACATGACAATTTATTCTACTTTTCATTGAATTTTAAAGATAGGCATTTCAGGTTTGACAGCTCAACTCTGCCTCCATATACCATATACCAATAAAATTAATTATTATTTGAGGATTAAGTGAACATAAAAAAGGAATTAAGTTGTTTAGCCATAACAGAAACACATACTGGATGATCTTACTAATTAATTACCAAGCCAATCTAGAGAGCCAGCTTGAACATTTTAGGCAAAAGCATCCAAAATGAAGATGTTTATATCAAGCAATTGTCAATAAATAGGTAATGATGTAATTATTATCACTTATTCCCTAATGTTTCTTTGACAAAGTCTTCAAGACTGGTTCTATCCTTGGATAGTTTCCAAAATCCTCATGCAGAATTTGTCATAGATTCTGGATAGATATTCCAACACACAGCCTAAAAAATGTCTCATCTGATAGTGTAAGACTCACCATTTCTCTATTATAACATAATTAATCAACATCAGAAGTGGGCATTATTCTTATGCTTCCACTAAAATTTGATTTTATTTCTTGACTAATAAGCTACATTTCCCAGTAGTTTAGTTTCTTTAAATGTCAATTTTCTAATCAACTAACCCCAGTAGATAACTAGGGTAACTTGATAATGTGATTGAGTCTTGTACTGAAGATATGCTTTACCTGAGCTCCACAGAATCCATGAATGAACTTTATTATATCCATGAACTCTATAAAACTGGTCTATTTGCTCAAACAGTACCATTTGTGCATAGAGAAATGTCTGTGAGATCACATACTGTGACGGTAGTAAATACCAATGAGGTGGTAGAGAAAAGAACTTCAGTTTTGAGTCTTTAAAAGAAACACTTGAAAGAATTCATTGAATTACCAGTGTAGCTAAAATGAATTTAAAATTAGACAAAAAGGTACAAGTTTTTCTAAGGCTAGGGGCAATGTATTCACCTTATGCTAAAAGATATGAATCCCTTATATGTTTAGAATTGAGAGAAAAGATATATTATCGGGGCCTCCCTGGTGGCACAGTGGGTTAAGCAACGCACCATGAAGCAAACCGCAGCCACTGCAGCACGAGTTCGATCCCTGCTGCGGGCCAGGGAGGGGACCCACATGGCGTGGCAGACCTCTCTTGCTGTGCCCGCTGCTCCCCTCAGCAGTGTACTTCTGTTGATCTGCCTGCTCTGCTCCCTGCTCTGTTTGTGGTGAATCCTCTCACCCCCCCCACACCTCTAGCCTGTACCCCAGTGCTTGTATGCATAAATAATTCTTTAAAAAAAAAAGATTAAAAAAAAAAAGAAAAGATATATTATCAAGTCAGAGACATATTAATTTCAAATTGTGTACATCTGAAGTAACTAAAGCACTTTTTTCACTTTATTGTTTTGTTTGTTCACTAAGTTAGTTGGACAAATTTAAATATTAAAATCAATGATTTGGAGCACTATTGTTTATATACAGCACCTTATCTATAATGTTACTATATGGATAAGAATTACAGTAAGTGTAATTACATGGCGCGGCAGACCTCTCCTGCTGTGCCCGCTGGTTGAATTTCAATACAACCTTGCCATTGGTTGACATGTTGCCATAGGAATCACGAAGTCTACATAACAGTCCTGCTTATGCTGTAAATTTCACTCATCCAAAATATCAAATTTATAAAACAGATGTTATGATATACAAATTGAGTATTTGCCAGAAAAAATAATAACATTTATGATTTAAATAAGGAAAATCCTGAACATCTGAAAAGGTACATGAAACTTAGAAAAATTCTTTTAGTAAAACTAAATTTATGGAATGAATATTGGATATGGATGGATGTAATTTAGATTGGTATATATCAAGCACACTTCAACATTAGCTATTGCTCGGACACCATCATCTGACTCTAGATTTCCAAGTCCCAACTTAGAGCAATAAAATAAAATTCTCTTGGATCCAGGAAACTGTATGACTAAATGTAGTCATTCCATGACAGGTCATTCATGTACTGGGAACTTAGAAAATTGACTTTCATGCAGAAACTTGGAAACACAGTCCAGTCTTTTAAATTCCCAGTCAATACATATTTCCCATCAATAACATTTCACAGGACTATGTCTTTTCCAAAAAATTTTACTCAGTGGTTCATTCATTGTTATTGAACAGTAATGTCTTTTCCTATGCTTTCAAAGAGGTGACTATATCATCTATAATAATCAAGAATCAGGAAGAAGTAAGATTTTATAATTTCTAACTTCCTCTATAAAGTTACAGTTAAATGATTTTTTTTCTTCTTTTTAAGTACCTACATTCTTTACACTGATTTCAGGAATGGGATAAAATCTGTATAACCTTCCATCTCATGGATTTTGAATTCCATTAACTTAGTACTACTGTAGTTTTCAAATCACCTTTTTAAAAAGCTGTATGTTTAGTTAATAAGAAAAATGGCTGATGTAAAGCTTAGTTTACTGGGCCCACAGAGTGGGGGTTAAAATATAAAAAATTATCCCTTCATCATACAGTTTTAACTTCCATTAACTGCAAAACTTAATTCAGAAATCTTATAATAATAACAGTAAGGTATTGTAAGACACTATGACACCAATCAAAACACACACTGATTATAGACCATGATTATCCTGATAAGTTAATTATTATGAAATTCCCTTTAGTATTCATAAATAACAGATTTCCAATTCATAAAACACCAGAGATGAATAAATTTCTATCTAGTCTCCCTTTGCTTCTCCCTGGAATCTCTTTGAGAAGAATGGGCAGTATCATCATCATCATGCCCAAAATATGTGGAAATCTATGTACTTCCTTGGGCTTTCTCACACCTTACACTGCCAGTGTGAACCTCTAATTCTGGCTGTTGCCATTTATTCAGTGTTTACAACATGCCAGAACTTTACCTAGAGCATTAGTTCATGTATGCCTTCTAACAATCCTATTTTTTAGAGTAGGATGAAACTTTGGCTAGTCATCCAGCTAGTAAATGGCCGATCTGGGATTTGCAGCCAGGAAGAGTCCAGATATCATGATTATTATACATTACTTAACACTGTGATATATTAAATATCACAGTCTCAATAAACTCTGAAGATCAATGGGAAAATAATACTTCTCCCGAGGATATTTGACCATCCCTTTCTCCGTCTCTGTATCTTTCTGATGTCTAACTCGAATTTCTCACTACTGATAAAGTTAATGATCCACTCATCTAGTTTCCTCTAGCAGGCATTATGATTCATATTAATAATCTTTGTATTAAAAAGTAAAGTTCCTTACACATAGTAAACCCTTTATATAGTCCTCTGTATATTTATATTGGTTATATGACTTAATCGCTGACAGAATTGAGAAGTCAGACATCAATTTAGCAAAATTATAATCTGCTAAACAATTTACACAATTTTTTTTCATAAGGTTTATCTTTTAACTACATTTATGAAAGTGACCATTTAGGCATTCTACTTTCAAATCCACTCATTCAATCACATCTATATTTTTTAATTTTACTGATTAAGACAGAATTTAAAACTATTTGAGGAACCCTCATGAATTTTGATTGTTCTAAAAATATAGTTAACATAAATTATTCTTTTATGATAATGGATAGATACATGCCTATTTGCTTTTCACTGAACTGATTCAAAATGTTCATATTTTATACACACATATATGTTGATTTATTTAGGTGATAGTAAAGTCTGGCAAGAAAGACTAAATCCTTTAACTATTTTTTTACATGATGCCAAACAAATACAGCCATATTTTTATTCTTAAACTGAATACTCTAAAACTATTTAGAGATAATCTAAGTTTATTTATTTAACTTCACAGAGTGATATTTTGATAAGTCATCAAAAGATCACATTCTCTGTCCCACACTTTGCTTTAAATGTTGGTGTTACACTTCATTTTGACAATTGTCTGGTAGAAATTTAGAGTATTTCTGTTTATGTAATACAGCAACAGCAATACTAATAACTATTAAAATCATCACTATTACATATAAGATGTAAAATTATTAGATTTTAAACCTATCATTTAGCTTTTCATACTTAAATTTAAACTATGTATAGTGATAAAAATGACATAATAAAGAAAGTTTTTTATAAATTAAAGCAGTAATGTATTGAAATAAAAATAAGGATTCTTGGAGGAAATCAATTTTAGAACTGAAGACCATTTTTCCTTTTTTTCCTGAAATTTAAAAATATTTTACTCCATCTTGAAAAGTTAAATATGAAAATTACTTTTTCAAATTATGAGTTTTCACAAAATGTTCGCATTTCCTTCAAAAGTGATTAGGAATGATTTTTCTTGAACACATAATTTTTCTCAGGGATTTAAATCCTAAGTAATTAAGCCATGATTGTTAGTTACACCTACTTACTGTCAACAATAGAAATAATAGCTTATTAAATTATCTTGGAAAGTAAGCTCAAGCTAGAGACCCCAAAGAATATAGCTATAGTCAGCTATATAACTTAAAGGAGTAGAAAAGCTTTTTTTTCTACAATTAGGCTTATACTAGGGGTAATGTTGATTTATTTCATTGATTCTTGCTGGAGTGAATGGGTCTCTAAGTTTTATTCAAGATTCATCCAAAGTAACTGGTCAGGAAACTTGTTAAGAATGCCATCTGATTTAGTGAAAATTATGACTTTTCCCCCTGAACATTTAACTCTTTAAGCTGAATTATTCTTCAACTAGAATGCTTTTACATATCATACCATTTGTTGTTTAACTCTTGGCCTAAAAGTTTATAAGAGTGTTCACATGTAAAGTATCAGAGAGCAAACAAAGGAAAATTAAGAGCAGTGTTTCATAGGATAAGATGTTTTATAGGATAAGGCTCCCTTCAGACTCATACCACATTTTTTCATTGTCTATCAGTGTTACCTTCAGTGTATCTTGGGCACTGTTTTGTAGAAATAAATGCAAACTCTACCTTTGCTTGTTCCTGGTACAAGAATATGATGTAACATTCTCACTTTGCTTTTCCTTGCATAAGAAACAAGAGACTAAGTGAGTTCATCCTTGACAAGTGTCACCTCCCCCTGCCACCTCAATCAACACCACCAAGCAGCCCATTGCAGATTCAGCCAGTGGAATCTATCCCATCCTCTACTTTAAAACAAACCCTTTAATTTGGTCTTAGGCCAAGGAAAAGGGGTGGGGGTGGGGAAGGAAGCAACAACTAAAAAAATAAAAGGAAAACATAAAGAGAGGCATAGCCTGCCAACATCAACCTACATGCAAGCCAGAGGAGATTTATGATTATCTTGCCCAGGAGGGAGTGACTAACGCACACACACTGATCATCATCCATAAAGAGGTAAAGAGAGAGTGAAATGGCTCAACGTACACACACCCCGCTCCATACCGGGGACGAGTCTCCGAGCTGCGGCTTGTGCTCTCGGAGGGCCAGGCTGAAGCTGACCGCCCCCACGGCCACGCTGGATACCCCCAGCCCTATCTCCAGTACAGAGAGCACCAGGAGGCTCCCAATAATCTGGCCGCTGGTGCACATCCTTCCTCGGTCATCATTCCTTCCAGATCAGAGAGTAAAACCAACCATCCACCTTCTTTCTTCCACTATCCTCTTTACCCCTCTGCCCCCCGCCCCCACCAGACCCCAAAACTTTTCTTTCTTCACCAGCGAAACGTAATCCACGACTGGATTTCCAGAATCGGAGACTCTCTTCCCTGACCCGGCCAGAGGCAAAGAAGCAGTTCCACCCCCTGGCACGATCAGATCAGGATCGTAAAATGATTTTCCTGGGGTCGGCGGCTGGAGTCCAGGAAAGGAGAGAAAAACAGTAGTAGGTCTTTTAAGGAACCAGAAACCTAGAGCGGCAAGGGAGCTCCGAGCCCCGCTAGAGAGGCTCTGTCCAGAGTTCTGCCGCGTACCAAGTCTCCGCAGGGAAATCCCGCTCTCTCCAGAGCCTCCCCAGCCCCTTTCAAGCTCCCCTTCTTTCCCGGCCAAGGGGATGAGCTTTGCTTCCGGGAGAGTCAAAGCGTTAACTGCTCAGAGCTTCTCTCTCCGTCTCCCTCTCATCTCTTCTTTGTTTTCGTGGTAACACGAAGTGCTTCTGCGAGTCCCTGATCCCTAGGCTGAGCGGGCGGATGGTATTCAGCACCACGCTCCTCTCTGTTGCTGTGTCGCCAGAAAAGGCGACCTTGTCTGATGGCCTCTTTCCGTCTGGGTTTCTTCTCCCTCGTCGTCGTCTTCTTCCTCCCCCTCTCTCTTGATCTGATTCTCTCTCATTGCAGTGACCTCATTGGGATTTAAGAGGTTGAAGAGGAGGGAAAAGCTTAATCTATTTGTGTGTCTAGAACCAATACTCTTGGCTGGCACTTGGCTGGCTGCCTCGGGAGGGAGACCCTAATCACAGCGATCCAAGCATCCAAGCGTTCCCTACCTTCGCACCGTCCCTACTCACTCCCTTCTGGGCACTTATCCAGATAGGAGGGGAGGCAATGTCTACGTCAACGTGGGGTTCATTCTGTGCAAAACTTTCTTCTGCAGGTATACAGAGTTGTGGGGGAGGGGAGGGGGGAAGCAAGGTAAGGGGCGTCATTGGGCAAAGAAAAGGAGAAAGTGCAGAGGATGGAGAAAGGCCAGATACTAATTTACTAGAGTTCTGAAGAAACCTTACCAAGGAACTACTCTCCCTAGAAAAAACTAGATTCAAACCTACTCCTAGGGATTAGCCACAACCCAGTTGACCTTCCAGAACTGGGGTGGAGGTGGGAGAGAGGGAAAAGGAGGAAGCATCAGTTCTTGGGGCTGGGGCTCCTACCCAGTCAGCAGATCCTTTTGCTCACCAACCTCACCGCCCACCCCCAGTAGTGCTCTCACAGTTTCTGGGATGCAGTGCCAGATAGAGCATTACCGGGACCTTGTGTTCTCACTCAAAATCAAGAGATACTGTACAGTTAAGTACTACACTAGAAAGGGAATTCTTCTTCTTCTAATCTGGTGCATTGCACAGCTGTTTATGACAGTTTGCCCTTGTTACAATCACTAGGGCCAAATCTGCTTTATGTATTTTTGTGTTGCAGTCTTTGATGCATGAGGGACTCTGGACATCTGGGAATCACTGTGTTTGGTTTTCCTTTTTATGTTCCTGGTTTTACATATGAAAAAAATCACAGGGTATTCCATCATGGTGATGGAGGCTGTTGGAGGATAGAAGGGGTTTGGGATTTAGGGATCTCTTTCTCAACAAGTGGGTTCTCTAGTTCAAGATTATTGAAAGAAAACAGGAGAAAGGAGGGTTTCACCAGGACAAATAGACCCAGGCATCTTGACATATGAATAGAGGCATTAAGTACATATAGGCATCATTAGACTTCTTTTTGTTTTCAGTGAGAGCACAAAAATTGAGTGATATAAAATCTGTAGCATGAATGTCAGTTTCAGTTTCTTTTGATTCAGAGCTTGTTTATATCTTTAATTTTGTTTCCACATTATAATTTATTTTCCTTATGAAAATATTTTACATTCTACATATAAAAATTTTGAGTCCACTCCCTTTAAAAATAAAACTGCAAGGAGGAAAGAATTATAAATTTTTAGTTCTTACAAAGTTTTCAGTTACTGTGATATTTAGAGAGCAACTCATCTATAGTAAATCATGAATTCACTTTCAACTTCTTGTAAACTCAGTCTACCAAACACCCACTTGTTAGAATCACTCAGTATTTTTTTACTTTAATGAAGCACAATTTTGTTTAAATCTTGTAGAAGTAATCTAAATGATCCTTTATCTCTCTATATATAATATACATACATATATATGTATATATATATAATGAAGGACTTCTGTTGTCTAACTTTTGGTTTGTCTTTAGTCACTGCTTTTTGAAAAACAAAATTCTTCTTCTCTATTAGGTAAAGACAAATGAGCTATATAGTAACTGTTAAAATAGACTGATTAATACAGACGCAGGAAGGAGTATAATTTATAGAGAGGGAAATTAACTTGTAGGTAATATGTAGGTAGGGCTAATTAATATAGTTGAATTTCAGAGAGAAGAAATGAGTAATTTATGCACTATCACCCAAACTTTTGAAAATCATTCGTACATAAAAATAATTAAAGTCATATTCACTTCTAAATGACTACCAGTGCATCACACTAAAGAGAAATATTTACAGTCTGATATAGCAGTAGTCTGAAAAAACTCAAGTTTGCCACCTACTGGTCTGTATAAGATAGAATAAACATGAATGTATGGGTAACCTCAAAATGATTCTTATTAAACTTATTAGCTAATCAGAAAAAAAGAATCTTTCATAGTTGCTCTTCAAGGAATTAAAGTTCACCAATAAGTATTTAGGAGTTCTGAGATACTCATGTACCATTTATCCAAATAAGATTTAAAGAAACTTTAGTATGTGAATAAAGGGAAATCCAGCATTTGGTAAACAAATAATACTTGTCTTATTATAATGAGATAGGTTGAAGAAATTATCAATTCAATCATTAATATAGGACTAGTAACAGGAAAGTTAGAAGAAATTAATACTTAATTGTGAGATCTCATTTAAAGTGTTCAAGCTATTTTAAACTGAATTTGCATGGTGACCCCAAATATGAAATTGAATGACCAATTCAGTATAGAAGATTAAGAAAAAATTTTAAAATGATTGCAAACCATTTAGGAGTCTATAATGCTACAAGTCTATTTTTAAAATATTCTCATTTGTATATGTTAAAAGTGATTGCACCTAAGGACTTAGGTAGGGTATGGTATAGTGATTACATTTTTAAAATGGAAAAAAAAAAACATTTTGAGGGTTTTCTCTTATGTAAAGATCAAAGAAGCAGAGATACTTTAACCTGAATATATTCTTTTCCTTTTTTGAATTTCAGTAATAATACAGTTTAGAATACATTATCTAATGATAACACTGGTGCTTAAGAAAATTTATTTGAAAATGTTTAGTACTCAGTTATTTTAACTAAGTACTTTCCCATTTATCATCATTTTCCATTTATGTCTAAATGTACTTTGATTATTAATGACCTTTAAACATGTCAAATGGTGTACTGTATAGAGATTTTTACTTTTTAAAAGAGTGTGTTTTTTTCAATTCTTATTTATTACGGAATAATTAAGATCAACTACTCCTATAATATACATAATATTCAGATAAATAATGTTTAAATACTATGTATGCACTGTAAAAAGCAGTGCAGAACATTGATGTCTGGGACAAAAGATGTAAGTAAGATTATCTGTCCTGCTTTACTGACTATAAGCATTTAACAGTCTGTGTTACAAGAATAGGAGTGCCAAGCAAAGCATGGTGGTGTTACAGAATTTATGGGATAAACAGCAGAATTATCACAGGGTAAGGTAGCCAACACTAAAGGACAGAGTGGTAGAGAAGACAGTATTTTAATGGAGAAAGAGATCAGTAAATTTCAAGACATTATGTAAACCTGTTGCTAAATTTTAAGCCACAAAATCATGGGATATACCACCACAAGGATAGAAATAGAATGACTAGAGAATTAAAATATGAATTGCAAGAAGTCTGGAAAATGGGAATGTTACAACAACCAGTGGCAGTTCTTGTTGAAAAGTCAACCTACAGAACATGCACATAGATATACACAGTAGGGGCTGAACTCTTGGGATAAAGGTAACTTTATGAACTAAAACTATTTTAAAACAAGCCCGTGAAGCATCGATCTGTTCTGTAAGTAATGTAACAGTCTAACACACCTTATGTAAGGTGACAAAAGTCACAATGTAAAACTCATAATATGCACTATCCAATCATAAAATGCGAAGCAGGAAAATGACCTGTAACTAGGACACTGGGGATATTGTAATTAGCTAACACTTTAAGATCTTTATTATAATTATAAAAATAAAATTCTGAGATAAAACAAAATAAGGATTAAAGATGAAGAGAAAAAAATTAGAAGGAAAGCAGAAGATATAACAAAGAACAAAATAAAACTTAAAGAGGAAAATTACATATCTAAATTGAAAAATAGTTCACCTGAGATTAATAACATAGACTCTGAAGAAAAAGATCAATGAAAACTAAAACACAATATTAGAATTTAAAATCACAGAGAGAAAAATATCACATTCCAAATTTAATCTTAAAGAGAGAAGAAAAAGACAAAAATGAACAGATGTTTACTCCATAGTACAATATTAAAAAGAAGACAAGGCAGGCAAACATATTTGAAGTAATAATGGCCAATTATTTTCCAAATGTGCTGAAAATTACAAATCCACAAATCAAGCAGCTCGATAAATCACAATTACAATTACCACAAATAACTAAGTGAGATAAACACACAAAAGCATATCACAGTCAAATTACTAAAACCCGGTGAAGAGAAATAAACATTAAAAGCAGGCAGATTTCTATGTACCTCTTGAGTTCCTGAGGTTTTGACAAATGACAGATAAAGTTTGAATTATTTATTTCTGAAAAGCATGTGAGTATATATTTCAAGTATATTTTTCTTTATCAATCAGAAAATGGTTGAAATGCAAAATGAATTGCTCACCTTTGTGTTCTGAGTTCAAGTTGTCAGTGATATGTCAAACAAGACTTGTCTTTGTTATATCTTTGGAAAGGGGAGTGTTTAACCATATCTTGTGTAAATCTTAATCGAGTGATTTTAGAAAGAAACATAGTATTTCCAGAAGCTGTTGAATTTATAAATGGGAAAATACAGCTTTTGCTTTCTGTGCATGTTGGAGAAATGTTTTAAAAATATGTATGTGTAAACCAGCATGTTGCTGGAAGAAGGCTCATCTGTTGTAGGTCACTCTAAATTTTGCTTTTTGTACTGTTTGTGTGCTTGTTCTTCAGTATTTGACTTGAAATAAATTTATTTTTTTAATGTTAAAAAAAAGCAGGCAGATTTCTAGGTCTATATCAAAACCTTATATATAGCAACAAAATTAATTAACATAACCACTCATTTTACTTGTTCAATTCAAATAAAATTTAAAAGAACAATGTGAGAATATTCATAGTAATAATGCCTGACAAATATTCATATATTTATTATTTATGTATACATAACTTTAAATGCATTTTAGATATGTAGTTAAATATACAAATTAGATATGTAGTTAAATAAAGATGTAGAACATTTTTCTGATTAATAATTTTTAATGATTGATAAATGTATATATGTTTTTCCCTAAATCACATATATCTCAAATTGTTTATGATTTCCTTCAAAACTTCTTAATAATTCATCTTGAAAATAATAACAGACTTAATGATTATAATAACTATAATATAAAATATTTATCAATATTATGTTCTATCATTATGTTTAATTAGATTCATAGAAAGTTAGATTTATATAGGTTCTTGTTATCTTTCAAAATATTCCGTGGTCAGATGACTTGAAGTTAATTTAGAATTCCTCATACTCCCCCTGGGCTAACTTGTTTTAATCCCTCATTCACATTGTTTTATAGGAGCCTGTGCTTTAAAGATGTGTAAGCCCCTTAGTGACAGACTCAGATATTGACTCAAAATTACTCATTATTTTCCATTTGTTTACATTATTTCTAATTTTTTTAGAAAAAATACATTTACCCAACTTTTCTTTTAGGAAATTAATTTATTCATTAACAATTTTTTAAATTAAATTTATTTGCTTAAGTATATTTGACATCATTTGTATTCCCCAGGGAGTTCCCACCATCATCTCAGTTCCTTGTGCTCTTTCTGCCCTCCCATTCTTTGCTCTCCCTTCCTTCCCCTCCCCCCACCATTGTCCCTTTGGTTTATCTTTGACCTTTTGGTCTTGTTGAGTTTTTTTGATTGCTTTTGGTTGTAATTGCCCTTTTCCTTGAGCTCATTCTTTTTCTTCTT
>JAGFMF010011726.1:1452129-1484977 GCA_019455555.1 Galemys pyrenaicus
TTCTTTTTCTTCTTCTTCTTCTTCTTTTTTTTTTTTTTTTTTTTTTTTTGCTGTAGTTGTTGCGCTTAACAATTTTGCAGTTTTGTATCAAAATTCTTTCATCAAAATGTATTGTACTTAAATTTTGGAGGCCTAACATTTTTAGCTTTTTTAATCAAATTTTTCTGACAAATCAGTAGTAAAATATGTTCAAACTTAAAATGGACATTATAAAAAATTAAATCAGTCAGAAGAAAAAGAAAATTTTATGTACCAAAAAAGAGGCAAGAATTACAAACTTCTCATTGAAAGCTAGTCATTCCAAAGGACAAGTAAATGACATTTTAAATTACTGAAATTGAAAACAAATAAGCAAAAAAAAAAAAAAAAAACCTCTAATAAATTAGAATTATATACCCACAACACTACCTTTGAAAAGTGAAGGTAAAACAAAAAGAAAGCAGGAAAACCCTCTAATACAGAGACTGAATAATACACTGATGAATTACTACTGGGTTAATAATGTAATCAAAGAAAATTTTAAAAAATACTGGAGACAAATGATAATGCACATACAACCTACCAGAACCTATAGGACATGGCAAAAACATTACTAAAAGGGGAGTATATACCAGTACAGGCCCATATCAAGAAACTAAAAGCTCAAATAATCCAAGATTACACATTAAGGAACTAAAAATGAAGAACAAATGAAACCAAGAGCTTTAAGAAAGCATGCAGCTTTATTGGAAAAGTCTAAAAGAGTTGAGGGACCCTCAAATCAATAGTCATTTGTTAACTGACCTCCTCAGTCCAACAACCAATAAGGGATTGTATCCTACCACCAATTATATAAGAGTTTGGGAACAAATCCTTGACAAGTCAAGCTTTCAGATGACTGCAGACCTAGCAATGCCATTATTGTAATATAGGACATACCTGGATTCTGGATCTCTAGAAACTGTGAAATTTACTGTTTGAAGGCAGTAAGTTTTAGTGTAATTTCTGATAGACCAACAGACTAATTAATACAACACTGACAATCATAAATGTTGAAACGCCCATAACAGAATTTCAATATATGTGAGACAAAAATGGAAAGAATTTAAAGAAAATGGAAAATTCCATGATCATATTTGAAGATATTTAACACCCAGCTGATAGAACAAGTAGAGAAAACAAATCAGCAAAGAGAGAATAAACAACACTACCAAACGACTGTCCTACTCTATAAAACAGGATTAAAAATATATTCTGGGACTGACTTTTTATCTTTAAAAAGTCAGCTGCCTCATTATAGAGATTCTGGAAAATTCAGTGCTCTGTCCCAAATATTGCAGCCAGAAATGGTTTTCATGCCAGTTTCTGATTTTTGTTACTCCCTTGAACACTTTTCATATGATACTATGATATTTAATGATCATTCATTATTTATTATGTGAGGAAATGTTTACATAATTACTTCAAAGGAACAAACAAATTGATGAGAATGAAATATTAGGTTACATTAGCAAATATTAAAAGTAGATTGGCCCAGAATAGCAGATTTGAAAAGGACCATGAAAATCTTTTGTTAGATTTTTATCCTGTGTTTAAATCCTTTTACCACATTCCTCACCACTTATTCAACTTTCCTACAAACCAAGAACATACTGCACTTAAAAAAAAGTTCGTGAATTTTTTTGTGAATTACATCTATTGTACTCAATTATATCTTCTGGAACAGAACAAACACAAAGCTATTTTAATTTTCATAGCCATTGAAAAGTTTTGTTTCATGCTTTACATGGTGCATAACATTTACAGGAGAAAATTCCAAGTCCCTTAATTAGATCATATAAATAGTCCTGGTCACTGATACTAGTGAGTCTGAACTTGTTGCTATTTCTATCAAGTTAAAAAATAAACTTTTGTAATGTACTCAGATTTGTTCTGATAAGGAACAAGTACCAGAGGATAATTAGCTATTATTCTCTATTTTTATAAATGTGCCCTGTAACGACTGCGGCCATTTTTGGCCGCCGTCTAAACCATTGATTCATACTGCATTTTCAGTCAATGAAAACCTCAGAATATTTTTGCTATGAACTATCCTCTTTCCCCAGTCTTATATATATATAGTTGCTTGTGTTTTGTTTTGTTTTTTAACCCACGGGCAGCTGACTCATTCATCACTCTCTAATTTGATCTTCTTAGTTTTGGCCCTTCCATTCTTTCCTATTAAGATATTTTGAATACTCTTTCTGTGTCATGTATTAACTGTTCCTTCCAGAATTATGTCATATGTCCCCAAGCGATGGGCCTATTCAGGACTCATTCGTTTTGTTCTGAACATTTCTAAAAATGTTATTTTTATTGTCTTTCGAATTTTTAACAAATCTCTGCTCATTTATGCCTCTTGCTTTCTCTGTATTTCCGATCCCTGTCACTCTGTGGTTTGTCAGTATATACATGACCCACCTTTTAGTTTTTTGTGTTTTCATCAAGATATATCTTGCTCTAAGTAGTTCCAAGGTAGGCACAGATTTATTCAGCTTTATCCTTTTACTTTACTTCAATTGGGAGGTTTGATTATAATTACAATTTTGGTTTCAAATGATCTATCTCTCTGCAGTTCAGCCATCTAATATCTAAAGTATCTGTCAAGGATCTCATTTTACATGGTCTATTTACTCAGGTGTACCTCACCTCTTTACCTTATTTTAAGATGGTTCTAATTTATAAACTCACTGGACAAATTCTTAGCAAATATCTGTTGAATGAATATTTAACAAGTTAAAAAGAATCGCTGAAAATCCGAGACATTAGATGTTATTTTTCCAAGACTATCCAACTTATTTAACTACTTATGTTTAACTTCAAGAAGTTACATCAGCATGGTGATTCCACTCCTCCTTTCCTTTACTTTTACATTAAAAAAACCTGAAAAGACAAATAATAATCTGATAAAACCGTGAAAGGTTTATGATAAGATTTTATTTTTCACATGTAACTTCAAACCAAAAAAAGGAGCAACCTCATTGAAGAGATCACAATGTAATAAACAGGTAGGTTTCATACCTAAACAAAATATTACAAATGTCTAGTTAACATATTTGAAAAGACTGAATCATTAGTAAATAAAAAGAGAACTGGTTACTTCTCTTATTAACTGTAAAGTATTTCAAGTGATATCTAGTGTTGTTGAGATAAATTTAAAGGATTGTTCTCATAAATGCCTGGAGTAAATTCACTTGATTATAATGGATGATTCTTTTAATACATTGATGGATTTAATTTACCAACATTTTGTGGAGGATTTTTTTCATCTCTGTTCATGGATAGTATATGTTTTTCTTCTTTTTGTGATGTTCATTTTTGGTTTGGGGATCGAGGTAATACTGGCCTTGTGAAATGTGTTTGGGAGCTTTCCCTGTCTCTTATTTTATTTTTGAAGTTTGAGATGAATAAGTATTACATCTTCTGTGTTGGTTTGGTCTAACTCATCTTTGAAGCCATCTGGTCCTGGGTTCTTGTTTTTAGGGAGACTTGATTATTCTTTCCATTTATTTCCTTGTGACTGGTTAGTTTGAACTATTTCACCCTAATTCATCTAGGAAGGTAGAACAATTCTAAGTTTTTGTACATTTCTTCTAGGTTGCCAGTTAATTTTCATATAGACAGTCATATTGTTCTCATGATCATTCCTATTTCTGAAGAAGTATTTCTTGTAATTTTGCCTATTTTACTCTTAATTCTTTTTACTTGGGTTTTCTATCTTTTCATGTTGACTTTAGCGAAGGATTTATCAATTTTGTTTATCCTTTGAAAGAACAAACTGTATCTTTGACCATTTGTATCTTTTTGGTTTCTGTTTTGTTTATTTCTATTTGATTTTTATTATTTACTTCCTTTTATTGACTTTTGGTTACATCTGTTCTTTTTCTAGTTCCTTCAGAAGTAAAATTAGACTTGTTTTATATTTTTTCTTGTTTATTGATGAGAGCCTATATTATTATGTACTTCCATTAATTTACTTTCTTTTTCTGCAATCAGCCACCAATCTCAGAATATAATATCCATGATTCAGTCTTCCATCACTGGTGATAAACTCAGGAAAGAGGTTTATCAGAACTTTCCTATTCTTCCATATTGTGGGTAATTTCCTAGATGATTTTAATATAAATTTAATCAACTTATTAATTATAGGAACATTCAGATTATTCAGTACTCTTTGTATTTTGGTGGTTTGTGTCTTTCAAGGACTCGGTTAATTTTCCCTAAGTTATAAAACTTGTGAACAGAGTGTTATTTATACTATTCATTTGATATAATTTAAATGTTCATTGGATCAACTGTTTTATACTTCTCTCATTTCTTTTATATTGGTAATTTGTATCAATACTTATTTCTTGATTAGCCTGGCTACAGCTTCATCTTTTTTATTAATATTATTGAAGAACCAGGTTTTTTAACTTCATTCATATTTTTATTGATTTCCTGTTTTTCATTCTATTGATATCTACTCTCAGTTATTCTTTCTGAATAATTTTCTTATTGGAACATTTTAAAGTACCTGGCATGAGAATAGGCTGAAAAGCTAGAGAGAGGGAGGTTGCTACGTAGTAGAAAAGTCAAAAGATTTTATGCAATCTTATAGCAATAAGGATCCAAAAAGTGGATCTGAAGACTGCAAAAAACAGTCATGACTTGAGATTGCAAGATCCCCAAGAAAGGAGAGGCAAAGAGAAATCATAATCATACTCTGCACCAGTTCTCCCCTCAGGAAATCTGCTGATGAATTTCTGTAAGACAAGCAATGATAGGATATGCAGATAAAACTAGAAAGCAGAACAGAAGTTTTGATTATCTTAGATTACTGAAGATATGCCCTAAACTCCTATTGGAAATCCTGAAAGACTACTATCTAACAGTGGAGTAAACCAGAGGCAGACTAACATAACGACTGTAATTAAGCCTTGAGTCAGTACAATCTTTAATGTTCCTGAACTGACATAAGACATTTCATTCAGTTTCTGTGAAACTGAAGTAAGTAAATGAAGTTATTTACAATAAATGGTGCTGAGTCTACTGAATATTCAGAGAAGAAAATGCATCTTGACTCTACCATTTCACCATATACAAAGTCAATTCTATATTATTAAAATAAATTCTTCCCAAAACAACACCTAGAAAGGTGAAATGACCAAAGAGAACAGTAGAGGGTGTTATTATATGAAGTCTAGGCATTGGTGGGACAGTAGGCAGAGGACAGTTAGAAGAACTTTGCCCAAGTATGGGAATAAGAGTTTAAAATATCAAGCATAATTAAAAAAATAAATAAAACCCTGTAAAAGTTCCCCATGAGAGAATGATGAGCATTTGTGCTTCTGCCATTCAGAAGGACTGTTCTAGCAACATATAGCCGTATCAGTCATGGAATACCATGGTTCAACTATCACTTGCATATTAACTGCAAAGCTAGGACTAAACCAATTCAAGTGAAGTTCTTTCTGGCAAGACTTCTTGAATCCCTTTAGACAACTGGAAAGACACACTCTCAAAAGTGATGGCTCTTCTGGAAAGCAATGGGTAGACTCTATTTTTAGGTTGCAAATGACAGAAATCCAACTCAAAGTAGTCAGCAAAAAAATAATGTGCTTTGGCAGGCAGGTACCTTGCAAACTTTGGTCACAGGAGACTCTAGGAACTAAGCAATGACTTCAGAAAAATATCTCTGTTCATATTTGAGTTTGGTGTTCTGCAGCATTGGTTCTTTTCTAATATTTTCTCTGTCCCAGCAAGAACCATGGAAAATTCACTTTTTTAAAAAAAGTTTAGCAACATCAGGAGAAAGATATGCCTTTTCTAACTGGTGAAAGGTTAGAGTGAGCCCAGGTTGTAGTCTGTCCCTATTCTGTCCAGTTACTCTGACTTGTCAATGAAACTAGGGGATGAAGTCAGCCTCATGACCACATAGACTGAGAGTGGGAGAAGACTGGTTCTTCAAAGAAAATCAAAATTTTCTTTAATAGAAATGGAGTAAAAGATTATTGATGTTGACCAGGCAATGGAGAAGTTTGACATCTAGTCACAATCTAAATGTGCTCTTTTTTCATAGAACTAGGGTTA
This sequence comes from Galemys pyrenaicus, assembly GCA_019455555.1. NCBI lineage: Eukaryota > Metazoa > Chordata > Mammalia > Eulipotyphla > Talpidae > Galemys > Galemys pyrenaicus. Next base: position 1,458,220 of record JAGFMF010011726.1, read on the forward strand.
GGCCAGTACTACGAGGGGGGGAGGGGGATGGTGAGAGGACTCACCAGAGACAGAGTGGGGAGCCAAACAGATGGATTTACTGAAATACACTGCTGAGAGGAGCAGCAGAAGGAAAAGGAAGGGTCTGCTGCACCATGTGGATTAGCTCCCTTGCTGGGGATCAAACTCTCAGGCCTTAGTAGTTAAGGTGCTGAGACTTAACCCTGAAGCCACTTAGGGAAGTACCTAAACATTTTCTTTTTTAATAGTAAAGAGATTTAAAAAAATGTTTGAAAAGCGGGAAAATAAATACTATGGTATATATCCATACAGCACTAAACAACTAGTTTGGCATATTTCTATTCTTAATTGATTTAATTATCATTTGTAAAATATAGTTACATATCTATTCATAATTAATTTCTCATTCATAATTCTACCTTTTGTGATAAGAAATTTTCTAACAAAAATAAATGCCTGGAAAATGAGTATTAACTAATCTGGTGAGCATGAGACTCAGAGGAAGGAAATAGAGCCAATTTATATAACAAAACATTAATTTACTCAAGTTTAAAAGATGGCATAATTTGGGCTCTTGATTTATCAAGAATGTGGTTTAAACTTGGATTTGGTAGTAAATGTTCACGTTTATATTCATTACACATAATTATAATTCCAGTAGATAGGATGAGGTCTAGATATTTTTTAAACAGAGTTCGTTTTTTAATTTTAGATATGTAATGTACTAATTTTTCATGTATATAGATTGTGTAATGATTACCACAATAAGTTTTGTTAAAATCTATCACCACACAGAGTTACAAATTGTTTTTTTTTTTTTTGATGAGAACTTTTGAGATCTACTCTCATAGCAACTTTCAAATGAAAAATAGAGTGGTACTGTTGAGTAGAATCGCCAAGCTGCACATTATATCTTGGGCTTATTTATCTTGGATATTTGTAAGTTTTGATCACATTTACCCCTTTCATCCACCTCCTCATCCCCATCACTCACCTCTGGCAACTACCAGTCTGTTCTCTGTATCCATAAGGGTTTTTATATTCTCTCTTGTATTTTAGACTTTAGATTCATGTGTAGTTAAGAGCAATTCAGTATTTGAGTATTTGTATTTCTTTGACTTTTTAAAGTAAATCACACTAAATATATATATATATTTAGGAAATGTGGATGAGTACTATTCTTTCTTTGATAATCAATAATAAAGTTCCTAAGTATAGTAGAAGAGTAGTTAACTAGTATCTAATCAACATAATGTTGCTTAATATTAAGAGAGCAAATATGGATGAATCAAAATATTCTACCAAATGAATGAGCAAGTTCATTTTAGAAATGTCAATACAAATGTTTTCTGTGTGTGGCAGACTCCCTCGAGCACAGGCAAAGTCAATAGAGAAGGTACATGTATAAAAATAGCTCTCATAAAATGTGAATTAGTCAAGATGAGAAATAGATATTTGTTGAGCTAAAATTTGCATGGCAAATATTTCACCACTCATTCTATTCTCTTCATTCTCATTGAGCTCTTCCACTATCCTCAGGAGGTAGAGCATACTGAACATGCTATTTTTATAACAGTCCAGAAAGCAATAAGCAGGTTACAGAACAGTTTACAAATCAGCAGTGATCTGAAATGGAACACACACATTATTTTTTCCTTTGGCACTACTTCAACTCTTTGTCCATACTGATATTTCATATTTAAAAACATAATCATAAATCCTGTCAGGTGCAAAGACTGCAGATGTGATTCCTTTAACTCATTTAATATTCTTTCTTGGAGTCAGGCTTAAGCCTTATACTTGACTAAATTAACAACACTACCCTGTTGAGACTATTAACAGAGTGGCTTTTTTCCATTGTCTGGAAAGCAATGCTTTTAATAGATTATAACTATGGAGTCAACACAGGCTGTTGACTCTGGTACATTTTGAGCATAGTCCAAGACCCACCTTGGGTAGAGAACCATTAAAAAAAAAATGCAACTAAGTGGTGCAACAATGGATAACATGTCTGACTGCGGATCAAAATGATGCAATTAGAAAAGTACATGAATGTGGAGAGGGAATATTTCACATTTTTCAAAATCAGGCAGTGATAAAAGCATTTCACAGCTCATTGTCCTTGATTCTTCCTTGGTGGATCATAGTCTCACTAAATTTTTCCTTTACACTAATCAAAGATGCTTTAAAATGCAGCTAATAAATTGCAATTTAAGTTTAAATACCTAAAGGGCACGTTTGTGTATCTGTTTCTCAAAAGAGATTATTTATCTTATCCAGTTACATTTGCCATCTCAGCATTCAGTTCATCTCACTCTTTATTTCATGAATATGCATGGTCCATGGGCTATATGAAAGACATTACTGAGATGATTAACACATGGTTCCTTCCCTTACAATCTGGAGGGAAAAAATGCATACGTACACACGACTAACTATCACACAAGGTAGAAAAGAATGCTGCTTTTTTTTTTTTTTGCATATTTGTCCAGTCTGAGCCTCATAAAAATCATCTGAGTTAAGAAGAGGACCCTTGACTCTAGTCATCTACCTCTCTTCCTTCCCTTTCCTCCATGAGAACAGGGCAGGGACCAAGCTTGACTTTGTCTTTTGTTTTCAAAACTGTTTTTGGGATGGTTGGATCGGGAAGCTGTGGTACATATACACGATGGAATACTATTCAGCAATCAAAAATGAAAAACTAGATGCAGTCATAGGAACATGGATGGAACTGGAAGGGATATTGCTCAGCGAAATAAGTCAGAAGGCAAAAGAAAAATACCAGATGGTTCCTCCCTTAGGAGGAATATAAGGGAACCAAATAAGGATCAAGGAAAGAAATAAGAACAACAACAACAATAATAACAATAAAGGCACAAAAACCAAAAATGAAAAGAAAAGGACAAATTGGGGACACTTGGTGGGGAGCGGGGAGGAAGAGGGTTGAGGGCAGACGGGAGCACAGGGGACTGAGGTGATGGTGCAGTGGTGATATGGTGATGGGGAATACATGGGGATTACAATTGATGTCAAATATATATAAATAAAGGAAAAAATAAAATAAAAATAAATTTAAAAACCTGTTTTTGGAACATAATAGCAACTCACTGAATACACACTGAATAACTGAATGAATGTACAAATAAATTATTTAATAATGAACAAGAATGAAGGTGGTAAGAGATATAGGGAATCTCATGTGGTTCCCAAGTTTGATTTTAGGGCAAGATTTTGGTGGCAGGAGGTGAGATATAGCTTTGGAAATGTAAAATGATTATAAATAATTCTGTCAGACATTCAGTATGGGGAAAAAAAACAATAGAGCAAAATGAAAGTGTGGTTCTCAGAAGAAAAGTGCATGGTATAGATGTAGAATTGGGAGATATTACTTTGAAACTATGAGTGTGAATAAGAATATAAAACAAGCAAAAGGATGTCTAGAAATAGATCCTTTCAGAATGACCCAAAAGGCACTCCAAGAAGAAAACACCTTTAAATGGAATTCCACTGCAGGTTTAATTTTGTAATATCAAGGGCCTGAACTATTGTTCTAAAGATATTTTGGTATGACTTTTTCTTAAGTTTTCAGATATAAGAATGATGAAAGTGAGCCACAAATGCAAAGTTTAGAGGAGAGCAGAAAATAAAATTCAGAACATGCTTAGTAAAAAATAATTACAAAGAAAAATATATTGCATGTTTATTTTGAGACAGAGAAATTTTTTGCCTTTCATCCATTTTTAGATCAGACCATTACAAAAGCAGGAGAGAGAGAGAGAGAGAGAGAGAGAGAGAGAGAGAGAGAGTTATGCAGCATGCAGCATGAAAAGATAGTATCAAAAATCATGCCTATTCTGTGTCAGCAGCTATGGGAACCTAGACATACATTGATTTAGTCCATTGCAAAGTCTAAAGAATAGGTGTTGTGATCCCTGTTTCAAGGAGAAAACAGACTCAGGGATTCCCCAAAGATGTGTAGCTCTAAGGTGAAAGTGTCAAGTAAAATGTCCCTCCACAACTCTTTGAATGAATCCTTCAAGTGTCAGAATTTGTTATAACAATTTACTAGATAGAAGAAGAGAGATGCTGTCAATTTGGGCTTTATCTAGACAGCAATACTGTATCAGTTCCATTGAAATACTGTTAAGAGATGTATTTCAGCTGGTTCTTTCAGAACTGCATTCTGTTTTTGGCTGAACCTGATTGGTTGATGGTCTGTTCTGGTTGTTTATTGTCATGCCATACCAATTGTGAGGTATTTTAAACTTTTCCTTTGGGACCCAAGAATACTGTGTATAGTACTGATTCTGGAGCAATTAATCCTGGTAACTGTTGAAGAAAGCCATGCTATATGCAGAGAAGAAAAGAAATTTTGTTTAAGATCTTTATTACACAATTTCAATAACAGAACTGACTAGAAGATAAAACACAGACTAAACATTTTATGCAAGAAACAACAGAGCTTGAATGTACTGCATTTTAAATCAATTTCATAATGGATATATTACATTTATTTTGAAGCCCAACTATCCTGTGTTCAAACTTCTCTTTGAACATGCTAGTTATAAGACAATGAAAGTAATTTTGTCTCTCAGATCCTTATTTTTATTAAGCATAAAATTAATACTGTACTTTCTTTAAAGATTTGTTTATGCATACAAGAACTGGAGTACAGGCCAGAGGTGTGGGGGGTAAGAGGATTCACCAGAGACAGAGTAGGGAACAGAACAGGCAGATCCACTGAAATACACTGCTGAGGAGAGCATTGGGTGGGATAAGAGAGGTCTGCCAGGCCATGTAGGTCACCTCCCTGGCCAGGGATCGAACTTGTGCTGCAGTGGCTGTGGATGCTTCATAGTGCAGTGCTTAATCCCTTGCGCCACTAGGGAAGCCTCAATACTGTACTTTTAAACTTGTTATGGGAATTAAATGAAGGAATAAAGCTTAATGGGCTTGTCATAGTGTCTGGGATATTACAGACACTTAGTGAATCACACTTATATTATTATTAATTGAAATTTATTTCTTGAAAGGCAAAAATTTGGCTTAAGCATATAAACAAAATTCCTTTTATAAGAGAAGAAATGTCAAATATTGAAAGTGACACATTCCTACATTAGTAAACTGAGAAAAAGAGGAAATGAGAACAAAGTTCATACAAATATCCTAGGTCCTTTCCAATGTTGACTTAAGAAGCATTAATCTCTGAATTCCCTCTAAGAAGACTGATATATCTTTAATAGAAAAACTGGGCATTTTCCTGATATGCACTACTGTATTCTCATATATTCTTTTGAGTAACTCTCAAATTTGTTATGACTCAGTATATTTTATTGATTATTATTTTTATTGAGTTAACTGTTTTACAACACTGTATATAATGGAGAGTATAGGATAACACCCTATAGAAGTTGATATTCTAAGCGCATATAGAAATAAATAGACATGCTTATTTTCAAAAATGCACAAATAACTTGAGTTTACTGACATAATATTCTTTGGAGGGAAGAATTCAAAAGTTTCAGATGTGTGATACAACAATACACCTAATACCAAGGCACCCATAATCCTCCACCATCCTCCATTTTAATCCCTTCCCACTTGGCTCTCCCCCTCCCCCTCTGGAAGACTCAATTTTACAATCAGATTTCTAGATGGTGTTATTTGTTTGGTTTTGTTTCTCTACATTCCACATATAAGTGAAACCATTCCATATTTGTCTTTCTCGTTCTGACTTATTTCACTTAACATGTGAAATAACAACTATGTTGTTGTATATGGCAGGTTTATCTTTTCTTTATAGCTAAATTGTATTGCATTGACTTAGTTACTGTTATCAGATGATAAAGGTAGCTTTTACAAACTGTAAAGTGACACTTAAATGAACAATTCCACCATATATATATTAAACATAAACAGAATATGGAACATTAACAATACCAAATTTTGGTGAGAATGTGAAGCAACAGGAACTCTCATTAGTTGGTGGTAGGAATGCAAAATGGAAAGTAACTTTGGAAGACACTGCTAGTGGTTACAAAATTAAACGTACATTTTTGTCTTAGTGATCCAGAAATTATACTCAGAAGAACTATCTTGTTGCTGTTTTCCCAAAAAGGTTGAAGACTTATATTCACACAAAAGCCTGTATATGGGTGTTTACAGTAGTCTTATTCATAATTGCCAAAACTTGGAAACAATGAAATACCTTTCAATAGGTTAGTGGATATAGAGAAGTAAAATGAAATGTCTGGAAGATAAGCGTTGTATTTGGTATCTTATTTATAAAAATGTTCCAACAACAAGAAAATAAATGATTACAGTAATGATACATATTACCATTATTGCTTTATTATCAATGTCATTACATTAGGATTATTTCCTGACTAGAAATATATTAGTAATTAAAATTTTATCATTTTAATTTTATAAACATATTTGTTCTCTTGAAGTCAAATGAATACATAATTGAACTAAAAATATAAATGTACATACTGTAAAACCCAAATCTATTCAGTTAATTATTTGACTATGGTGACACTTAAATTTTAAATTTCAAATAGCTGGTGTTCTAGAATTTAAATTTAACTAGTGGATATTTTTAGAAATTGTTATATTGTTTGTGTATTGATTTATTTAAAAATGCTACAGAATGAATAGTCTTCTATGTGTTTCTGATTTACTTTAACCTGTGGCGTGGCTTTTAACATCTGAATTACTTAACGAGGAAACAATTGTCTGGAGATGGTTTTATAAACAATATAATTATTATTATCAATGTTGTTATCAAGACTACGCTAATTAGTAGAAACAAGGCTAGAAATCAAGATGTGTTATGAAAAACACAAAATTCTATAAAATATGAACGCTTTAAACTGAAATAGCTGATCTAACCATTTTTTAAGTATACAGAAGTTGATATTCCAAGCACATATACAAATAAACAGACATGCCTATTTTCAAACAAAATGCACAAATAGCTTGAAGTTACTGACTTAATATTCTTTGAAGGGAAGAAGTCAAAACGTCTCAGATTATATCCACTTAATTAAGTGATACTATAATTTAAATGATAAATTACACATCCCAAAAAGTGTACATTAGAAGGTATAGTATAAACCTTTTTCCAATCTGAAGGAAGCACTATTTAAGATTTATTTATTTTTTTATGCATACAAGGACTGGGGTGTAAGCCAGAGGTGCAGGAGGTAAGAGGATTCACCAGAGACAGAGTGGCGAGCAGAACAGGCAGATCTGTTAAAATACACTGCTGCGAGAGCAGTGGGTGAGACAGCAAAAGTCTGCTGCACCATGTGAGTTAACTCCCTGGCTGGAGATCGAACTCATGTAACTCATGCTGCAGTGGCTGGCTATAGCTTGATAGTGCTGATTCTAACCCTTGAACCACCAGGGTGGTCCTAGCACTGTTTTAATTTTAGATTGTGTTCTACAGTGCCTTTAATTCTGAAGATCAATAGGGATAACTGATAAAATTGGTATTAAGAAGCCACAATCCTTCATCTACTTCTCCCTGAGCATAGACTCTCACGCCAAGGAAACCAAAGACATTCAGCCAGTGAGGATAAGCGAGACATACAATTTGAAAAAATCATTCCCATCTGGTAAAGGGAAACAAGCAGAATTAAAAACATGTCTTACAATTTCAATTTATCTACCTCCAGCAGAATGTCCTCTTAAATATCCTAGGCCCTCCTAGAGAAAGCTATTACACATTCAAAATCCTTTCTATCAAAAGATTTTCTAAGTCTAATGCAAATATTTAACTGACAAAAATCATTAGAATGACTTCCTTCTACTCTATGTCCTACCAAAGCGGTAGACTTAGAAAGACAATGTGTTATTAGAGATTATTATTTAGCTAGTCCCCTGCCTGTTATTCGATGCATGGTTTCCACTGCTCACAGGAGTCCAATACTCGCTTGGAATCTCCAATTCATGAGGAGTAATCAATAATTCCTGTGGAATTAAAGAAGGCAAAAATCAGAGAAAACAGTGATCCTTGTGTGTGTTTACTGAAATAGGCATCTGCTTATTTCTATATGTGCTTAGAATATCAACTTCTGGTATTTTTCTTTTGCCTTCTGATTTACTTCACTGAGCATAATCCCTTCCAGTTCCATCCATGTTCCTATGAATGCATCTAGTTTTTCATTTTTGATTGCTGAGTAGTATTCCATCGTGTATATGTACCACAGCTTCCTGATCCACTCATCTGTTTTTGGGCATTTAGGTTGTTTCCAGGTCTTACCTATTATAAGTAGTGCTGCTATAAACATAGGGGTGCAGGTATTCTTTTGAATCAGTGTATTTGTGTCTTTTGGGTATATTCCTAGGAGTGGGATTGCTGGATCATAAGGGAACCAAATAAAGATCAAGGAAAGGAATAAGAACAATAATAATAATAATAATAATAATAATAACAAGAAAGAAACAAAAACCAAAAATGAAAAGAAAAGGACAAACTGGGGACACTTGGTGGGGAGGGAAGAGGGAAAGGGAGGAGGGCATACGGAGGCACGGGGGACTGAGGTGATGGTGCACTGGTGTTACGGTGATGGGGAATACATGGGGATTACAATTCATGTCAAATATAAATAAATTTTAAAAATTTATATTAAAAAAAAGGAAAGAAACAGGATAAGTAATGACCATAGATCCATAGATCCGAGGCATACAGCAGGGGAGGGATGGGAAAGGGATCGAAACGGGAAGAAGAGCACAGGGGACTGTGGTGAATGGAGAACTATGGGGGCTACATGTGAGGGGAGAAATAAAATTCTGTCTAAAAATTAACAGTGATGCAAGGAAATACATAAGTTTAACAAAAAATAAATAATATTAAAAAAAAAGAATATCAACTTCTGTGTATTTAAAAAAAGGTTAGATCAGCTATTTCAGTTTAAAACTTTTATATTTTAAATTAAAATTTAAAAAGTATAAAGAGCCACTTCTAAGTCTAAGTTAATTAAAAAAAAAAAAAAACTTTCATATTTTATCCAGGTATGGTGGCCGGGGGTTTGACAAGCTAGGTCCAAACTTTTCTTACAGACAGGAAAGGAGCAGTGAGAAAATAAGTTGGCAATAGCATACACTAAACTAGACTATGAGAAATAACACTGTGGATTTCTTAGTAATAAACTTGTAACAGTTTCACATATTCAAGCAAAATTTGCCTTTGAAAACTGTTTATAAGGAAGACCATGTATTTATGAGAAAGTTTGTGTCATTGTCCAAAACGATTTTGAATTTTTGGGAGAGAAGCCTCCTAAGTATTTGGCATTCTTGTCTTACTTCCCTTGATTAAAGCAAGTTTCCATCAACTGGATCCCCATATGCTCTCATCTAGATGTCAAAAATGTCTAGATGAATCCAATTTCTCAGATAATGATCCAAGAGCTTAGAGTTTTGTAGATATTTCAGGTTCTCAATAAACCTCTATATTAAAAGATGACTAGGTAAACAGAGAATGTTGTGGGTCCAAATCTTGTGACTGAGAAGTTATACAAATAGGGGTCACAGGGTACATATGACTTGAAAGGAAATAAATGGAGTTTCTTGTCTTGCTTAGATAAAGTTACATTACACTTTTCCAGATTAAAGTTTCTAAACATTTTGAGCAGCACTGTAATAGTAACATTTAGGTTGCGGTCCTTTGAAAATTTTGAGGATGGCTGAAAATATATAAAATGACACTTAAAAAATAAGTGCCATTTAAAAATAATTAAACCTTGCAGAAAAGCAGTTTAAACACTTGTCTGTATATTAGTATAATATAAAAATACCATGTTCTCTCCAGGAGATTTTGATATATCCTCTTGTGATAGAGATCGGGCATGTTTTGTTGAACATTACTGTCTGCCTTTGAAAGAGCAATATATTTTTTCCAAAATTGTAACAATTTAATTTGAATATAAATTATCGAACAGGCTATATACTCTGCTTCAATTCAAGATTCTGATACTTCCTGGGAAGAAGTCCTTGCCCCCCAATTCAGAACAATGCCATACAAAGAATATGGGAGGAAAACTGGAAAATAAACACTTATTTATATACAGTATTGCCCTGACCCAGAGGTTATGACTTAAAACATTCATCAGAGACGATGTTTCTGCCCAGCTTGTTATAGGTGCTGTTTAGCTGGAATTTTCTGTACATATGGTGATTGCCTAATTTACCTTTCATTTCATTAAAAACAATGATAAAAACCCCTTTGTTCTACCAAATTAAAAGAATTGTCATTTAAAAAGTGGCTACAAGCAGCATTTTTCCCCCTATGTGAAAAGTCGGTAGCATAAATTTAGAGAAGAAAAATTTCCAAGATTTACCTTTGCTGCAATGTTATCCCAGATGGCTGCTAAATCTTGAGTGTCCAAGTTCAGCTCTGGTTCCATTGGCATAACTAATGATATGTAATGTAATGACATCCAGGTGTGAGATGGCTGCCTCTCTCCTGGGAGTTGGAGACCTGCTTTGCAGTCTGAAAATTAGTTTTTGAATTCCATATATTTGCATTTCCCTCTTTCTGTTCAGCACAATTGTTCTGCCATGCTAAGGAAACTTTGTTAACATTCTAATTTAAGAAAAATTGGTGAATGGTACCCACAGAATAGGCAAGACAAATTAGAATCTTAGTGGGATAGGAGCCAGATCTCACAGAAGAGTTTGCTAAAGACTCCAATTCCCACATTGAGACGTGCATACCTGGACTTAGGCTTGAATGCTTGAACAAAACTCACACCACAGCTCTGTGACCATTAGGTCACATGTATCTCATCATGATTTGGCTAACTCAGATGCCCTTTGTGACCCATTAATAAGGATTCTAGGTTACTGATTTAGTCTTTGGCATTCTAGCTGTTTGTGCTGATTGATTTTCCATTTTTCTCTAGACATAGTACCAAGATCCTTAAAATACTTTCTAGTTATGGCAATAATTTTTCCTGTTATATTTTGTTTCAGTGGGCTTCAAACCAAAGTGTATATTATGATCAAAGTCATCAAGTCAATGTATAAAATCCTGTTTTTAATTTTTTGTTACAAAATGAAAAACGTGTCTCCCAATAGCCTCCTTGAATAAGTAAGTATAAGCCAAAAATGAAGTTGTCATTGCTGTCTACAAGACTTCAGCTATAAGTTTAGAAAACCTATGTCTACATCATGCCTGTGAGTTGTCATGGAATTGGTTTGCATTTCATAGGGAAAGGTAGAGAAGAGGGATTGAATAAGAGTTATCTGGTTTCTAGTTGTTTTATGGATTCCCTAACACCTAATAGTTTTGTTTTCTCAGGGAGAGAATGGAAATTACCATGTCATCATTTCTAGAGGACAGAAAGCCTGGATATATACATTACAGAGACACTTTGCAGTCCATCTTGTTTCTGATACTCAAAATGTAAACATTTTAATGGAATTGAGAAAAAAGAAGGATCCTTCCTTTAGAGGCTCAGTCCCATTCCCCAGGGATACTACATTATCCTACACACAGAGAATATTATATGCCTAACTGATTTATCTATGTGAGTGTATGTGAGGGTAAGTTATGACTCGGATACTTTTTGAGGCAGTAAGTGGAGGAACTTAAGAAGGCTTCCTATCTTATTGGATGGATATATATATATATAGATGGATATATATACATATATTTCTTCACACTAATTTTGAGACTTTTAAAATGTTTCTTATTTATTGAGGCTAGGGGGGAAAATTCTTTTTAAGGCTAAAAGTGAGACTCCAAGGCTATATATTTTTCCAACTGAAGCTTTTAAAATGATAATAAATTACTGACCCATTGCTATGATTTTCACTCTTATGATATGCAAATGACTTCTTGATGTATCATTAGCAACACTTGACAGACCACAATTATCAATCAGTAGTAAAAGTCCTTTTCTCCTCTACCAAAGCCAGGGACCAAAACGTCCTTTCCCTGAAATACCTGACTTTACTTACTCGGGGATGATAATATTGTAGAAATGTGAACAAATCACCAGGGACTGAGCAGTTTCATCATTTGAACCTTGGACCAGAACACTCATCCTTGAAAAAATTACTTCCAAAAAGTTATTGTCAACAGGTCAACTGAGCACTCCTTGGCTCTACACTATTGTAAACCTGGAAAATAGGAATTTAAATACTGTTTTTAAATGTTATGAAAACAGAACATATGTATAAAAGTATCTGCAAAGATTGTATCTATAAAGGATTTATAGCCAAAATATACAAAGAACTCAAACTCAACAATAAGGCATTAAGTGACAAAAGATATAAAAAAAAAAAAACTCACCAAGGAAAACAGATAAATGGTAAATAAGCATGTGAAAAGATGTTCATTCTCATTTGTTTTTAAGGAAATGCAAGTTTAAAAGAACAAGGAGATGCCACTATATATCTCTTATGGTTAAAACAAAAGTTACTGAGGTGAGAATGTACAGAACAAATAACTTTCATTTATTGCTGGTAGGAATGTAAAATTGTACAGATACTGCAGTGGACAATTTGGCAGTCTCTCAGGAAGCCAAACATAAACTTACAAGAAATCCAATTATTGCATTTCTAGGTATTTATCCAAGTGAGCTAAAAGCTTATGTCCACACCAAAACCTGCATGTAAATGTTTATAGCATGAATGTTTGCCAAAAGCTGGAAACAACCAAGACATTCTTTAATAGGTGAATGGATAAACTAAAGGCTCTATCCATATAATAGAATATGAATCTGTGACAAAAGAAATAAGCTAAAAAAATTACAATATTAGTACTTTGGGTTTTCCAGATAAAGAGACCCAATAGGGATATCGAAAAGGTTATTCGTCTATTTATTTATTATAAGGAATTGGTTGACACGATTAAAGAAAAATTCCCAACATGTGCAGGAAAGTCAAAGCTTGAGTCAAATATGAGTCCAAATGCCTAAGAACCAGCAGAAGCATTGTTCTAAATTCCAATCTGAAAGCTGTCAGGATCAAGACCAAACATGCATTAGAGAGATGTGGTTCATACTGCATTCTGGAATCCAGCAGAAAGTCTGCCCGCAAGCTGCTGGGAAAACCTCTCCCAAATAAAACCACACCAGGTCACAGACACCCTCTGTGCCTTGAATGCCAGACTCACACCTCTGCCCACACCATGCATGACTCCTTATGCTCTCCAGGTCAGCTTCAAGATTAAGCTCAGGTAGAAAGGGACTGTACAGACAAAGCAAGCCAGGATCTGCTTATAAAAGAAAACAAGAATCTTGAACTACAGTACAAGCTTCAGGAAAACAAGAGGTTTCCAGCAGTTTGGTGCCTTGTAAAGTCAAGATAAATAGACTAGTGTGGGTTAACAAATATGAAACAATTCATAAACAAGCCTTTCCCATATATTCTAATCTTCCTTACCTGTTCTTCCTTTTGTTTCCCCATATCATGCACAATCTTATAAAACATTGTATTACCTATTTATTATGTTAATTGTCCACCATTTCCTATGCAAATGTGAGTTATGGAGAATCTTGCTATGTAGAATCTTAGGTAGAGAACATAGGAGGTTCTCAATAAAAAAAATTTAAATCACTTTGAATTGACCTGAACACACCATTATAATTATCAATACATTATCCAAAATGAGACACAATAGCAAAAAGCACTTTTTGGAAATGCAGAGCCGCTCACCTAGAAATAAGTCCTGTCTCCAATACATCTTTGCTATATCAACCTGGGAAAGTTATTTAAAATCTGGTGAAATCTATTTTATTTACAGTAAAAAGGACAGGCTGAAGTCCTTGCAAGTGAAAGAAATGTTCTAGTTGACTTTACTTATATAAGAGTTCAGTCACAGCAGTGTTTCTGCAAGAACAGTATAATGAATAGATTGGTCAGCAAGGTGATTTGTTGAATAAGCATACAAATTGAAATCTTAGTTTTCTGATTTAGCATACATAAACGACATAAAAAGTATTGTGGAAATAATGGGTTAGTCTCAAAATCATCCCCATCTGGTAGGAATAACCATAGATTAGAATGAAGAAAATCAAGTAACCAATGAATAAAGTATTAACAGAAAATGAGTAATTCTCTACTAATTCTGAAGATGGAATAGAAAGGATTTTATTTAATATACTTAAATTATCTTATTCCTCTTAATAATATGTATGGGAATGAGACTATAACTATTTCAATACAGCAGCAAAGCTTATTCTAAGTATTTTCTGAATATCTAACATAGCTAATCAAGTTAAATACTAAGAGTAGCAAAATTTGCAGACTTTTAAAATGTAGAAATAAATATTGTCTATTACTGTGCCTGAATGGTAACATAATCATAACGAAAGGATATGTAGAAGAAATAAGCCGATAAATACAGGTCTGAATGATAAATACTCTACAACAAAAGAAAACTTCAATAAAATATTAAGATATGATCACATTGTTCTATCTCCTGCAACGTATGTCAGTTTTGAAAAACTGACTATCAGAGTATTTATGCTACCACCAGTTTTTTTCCTAATGCTCCATGATGCTTGCTCTCTGTGATAAGGGTAACCACAACTATAGTTTAACACAATATAATTTTAATGGTCATTTAATGTAGATTATAACCCTGAATGCTTTTGATTTTAATTAGGATGAACCTCATGTCATCATCCCTCAGGGTTTGTTAACAGATAATATCCAAGAAAAAACCCAAATTATAATTCAAATTCCTCAAATTACTTCCTGAGTGATCTATGCAACTATTCCCCAGTTGTTGAGACAGGAAGTAAATGTACAAAAGTGAGTAATATATGCTACCTTCCCTTGGGTTGCACCATAGTCTTGTAAGAGAAATAAGTATATAAGTAAATAATAATACAGTGTGACATATAACAATAGAATTACGCACAAGGAATGCTATCAAGTAGAGATTATGTTTAGAAAGTTGCAGAGTAATAAAATAGTCAAAGACATTTAAATAAATTTTTACTTAATAAGAATCATTTGATGATTCTTACTAATGTCATTTGTCAATCTATGAAAATTAACAGTCTGAGAATAGGCATTCCAGAGAATAAACAGTATTGACAAGGCATAGAAGGGATATTTGGGGAACTATCAGTGTATGATATTTCTATTGTATAAGACCAGTGTTTAAGATTTCCATTTATATACACACATATTTTTTTAAGATTTATTTTTATTTATGCACACAAGAATTGCTTACAGGCCAGAAGTACAGGGGGTGAGAGGATTCACCAGAGACAGAGTGGGCAGCACAACAGACAAATCTATTGAATACACTGCTGAGGGGAGCAGTGGTCAAGACAGGAGAGGTCTGCTGTGCCATGTGGGTCCCATCCCTGCAGAAGATCAAACTCATGCTTCAGTGGCTGGTGATAGCTTGATAGTGCTGAGACTTTAAGCACTGAGCCACCAGGGAGGCCCAAGATTTATATTTTTGAGACACAAGAGAAATTACCTTGTGGGAAATTAGTCATGGAAGGTATCTGAACTTAAGGGGAGAAGAGAGCTTTATGATCAGATAAACATTTCAGAGCACTCTGGCAGCAGGCCAATGGAATACCCCAGGGAAATGAGACTGAAAACAGATGAGTTAAGAGTCTATTGCAATGATATGGTGACAGATGACAATTGTTTGAATTAAAGAAAGGAAAAGAGGATGGAGGGTAAAGAGAAATGTTGAAATCAATTTGAGAAATTAAATTGCCAGGATTTAGTGATTAATTGGCAATTGGGGTGAGTTACAAAGGAGAAGAAATTTACTCCATTCTAATGGGGAGTTTGCTTTTTTACTTATTAGTAGGAAATTTTCTTCTGCTAGTAACAGATACCAGCAATAACAGGAGTTAAAATTAGTAGCAGTTTATTTCTTATTGATGAGCAAAATGCGAAGGTATTCATTCCAGGCCTTCAAAATGACTACAAATTATTAATGGAGACCCAGGCTCCTGAACTTGTCTGTTCTACAATCTGTTTTACTCCTTTCAAGATGGATTCTGGCGTTTAACTGTTACTTTTATGTATTAAGCAGGGAGAAGGAAATGAAAGGGCCAAACGAGAACAGGTCAGCCATTTCCCTCTGTGTTAAAAGAACCAAAGCACCCCCATCTAACAACTGCAACACATAATTCCTTGGTCAGAAATATTAACATCACAACCTAGTGGTAAGGGTGTCTGGGGAGTGATATATTTTATCTGAACACTTAGCCACTATGGATACTTTTGGTGTTGGGTTACCAAACAAAAGGAGAAAAGCTGGATCATGTGGTTTATGTGTTTTTAGTTATTTGAGG
The DNA here is from genome assembly GCA_019455555.1 of Galemys pyrenaicus. Classification (NCBI taxonomy): domain Eukaryota; kingdom Metazoa; phylum Chordata; class Mammalia; order Eulipotyphla; family Talpidae; genus Galemys; species Galemys pyrenaicus. Next base: position 1,474,509 of record JAGFMF010011726.1, read on the forward strand.
ATTAGCCATACCATTTTCCATACAAGTTTTCCACAATGCCAATTTTAGGTATTTACTCAAAGGATATGAAACTATGACACAGAAATATTTATTCACATAGTCACTCCTATTTAACAGTGCATTGTTCACAAGAGTCAAGACAAGAAACAACCTAGGTGCCTCTCACAGTAACTGAATGAAGAAATTGTAGATGTACACTCACAGAATGCTGCTCAGTGATTTAAAAAGATGTAGTAGTGCTTTTTGGGACAAAATGGATGGCTCTTAAGATGATTATACTAAGTGAAATAAGGCGGAAAGTGAAAGGTAATTGCCATATGGTTTTACTCATCTGGGGACCGTAAGTAACCAAAGAAAACGAAGTAGAGAAACACAACAGAAACAATGCTGAGAATCTCTGAAAAAAATATAGTGACTACCAGAGGTAATGAGTGAGAAGAAGCAGGGCTTGGGAAAAGTAATATGATAGGACTTTGAACAGGACCTGGAGTTTTGGTGGCGGGTGAGTGAAGCATGTGCACATACGAAGGCATGAAGTTGTACTACCCAAATTATATAGGTATGTAAACAAATGGAAAATCTATAAAATTTGAGAATAAGAGAGGAAAATGGATATTAGATGAAAGATTTTTTTTCTATTTTTTGCAAGCATCTTGTAATAAAAAAGAAAAAAATACACTGATATTTTTGATATGTATGATAGGTATGATAGAGGGGACCTCTTGGTGCCATCAGGCAGCTCATCAATCTCATAATCTGAAGGTATGAGATAGAGAAGGGGAAAGAAAATTAATGTGTTTACTGTTGGATAACACAGATTTGGCATACTGCTGGTCTTTAGGAACATACAATTGATATTGGTCAGGTGTACAAATGTCCAATGAACAAGTAATCTTTTGATTTAAAAAGAAAGGTAAAAGTAGAGTTAGCTAAATTGACTTAGGGGTCATCTGATGACATGAAACATGGCAAGTAAGCCCAGCATTCCTGTTCTTAAAACTGAAAACAGACATTAATTGTGATAACAGAGTCAGGCACAACTACTACCTTCAAGTACATTTCTACACTTCCCCAGAGGGCACTTTTTATCAAATTTGAAGTGTCATAAGGAATATGCAAATATTCTCAAATACAAATCAGGCTGCAGTCTTCTTAGGATGAAATGGTATCTCTACCTCATTTTTAAATAAATGTGTTATTCCTCTAGATGACTGAAAATGTGTATTCTTCCTACCTTTTTTTATTTAAAGAAAAATTTCTAAGTACCTATTACTTGAATATAAAAAAAACCAAAAGCTATATTACTTGAAAAATAAGACTCTACCCTTACCCTTTTATCAACATGCAATTAAAAATAAGCACCTATTCCCTTGACATCTACATACTGTCCAGAAAAGCCTGCAACTTCAAGGCATGTAGCAACAAAGCACAGTAAATGTTTCTGGTATGTGTTGGGATTTTTAAGATTTTTAAAATTCAATTATTTTAAAGACCTTTATCTAAGATGCATGTTGAAGACAGATGACTATGTCGTGTATATTTATATCTTATGAAGGATCAAGCCTATAATTATAGAGATGGTTTTCCAATGGAAACTATGAGACATGATACAAACAATTTGGGTGCCTTTTATGTGAAAAATTAAAGTTCATATTGCTTCAAAATTTTATAACACAGTGGTTTTGTGTTTTACATGCCAATATTTTGATAAGCTATTTTGATCAATTAAATAAAGTTTTATTCTCTTATAATGTCCCGATTATGAAGTAAGCCTTGTATAATGAGTCTCAGATATAAAGATAAAACTTGTCTACACTAGCCCTCATATTAAAATAATTTATGCTTCTAAAAAGATTTGGACTTACCTTTAAGCCTAATAACTGAAACACCAAAATTTTATCTTAATGACTTGTTGAATACTGGACCTGGGAAGAATTTTAATTTAAAACTATTGAAATTATTTTCTCTTGGAGTGTTTTCTCTCTCTGCTAGAATCAATTAAAAAAATACAGCTATACAGGGCCCTCCCTGGTGGCGCAGTGGGTTAAGCAGCGCACTATGAAGCAAACCGCAGCCACTGCAGCACGAGTTCGATCCCTGCTGCCGGCTGGGGAGGGGACCCACACGGCGCGGCAGACCTCTCCTGCCTCGCCCGCTGCTCCCCTCAGCAGTGTATTTCTGTTGATCTGCCTGTTCTGCTCCCCACTCTGTCTGGTGGATTCTCTCACCCCACCCCCGCACCTCTGACCTGTACCCCAGTGCTTGTATGCATAAATAAATAAATCTTAAAAAAAAAAATACAGCTATTGACAACAGAACTAGAGCTAATTTTCAAACACCACTTAAGTAGTTTCTATGAATGAGCTAATAAAAGAAAGTATTTGTGTGTATAAATTCTGTAACTTGGGAGTTCAAAACATAATGATATTTCTTTGCTAAATTTCTATTCCATTTACATTTCCATTTATAGCCAGAACAATCTGGCTACACTTTACAACATCAATATAATCCTCTTTCACTGGTAACTGAGTTTCACCAGTCTTTTCAATAATATAATCTCTTTGGTAACATCATACTCTAAGCTTTAACGATGCAGTATTTAAGGAATTAAGTAGAATCCCTCTGTAAAAATCCCTGGTATAATTTGTAACAGTAGTATGCTTTAATCACTATATAATTTCCTCCCTAAGTAAATTCTTTATAATCCTCAAACCACATTTCTAAATCCCTAGGACGCTGCCTTTTGGAAAAGGATACTATGTTCCATATTAAATAGCTTTTTAAGAGCTTTTCCTCAAATAGATGGTCAAGCTAGATAAAACAGAAAAGGTTAAGAAAAAAATATTTTATTGCATTCAACTATGTGCCCTGGTGTTTATCCCTTACATAATTTGGGCTGATTTTTTTCACTGCCTCAAATGCATAGCTATTTTTATTTAATTTAATAAAAATAAATATGAATATAAAGAGGTCTAATGTTCAGCATCACTTAAACCTCAATTGAATAAAGTACATGCCCAGAAAGAACCCTGCCTTGTCTTTCAAAAAAGACTCAGGAAAAATCAGCTGATCACATATAGTAATGTATTATCACACTGTAGATGAAGAAAAATCCATATGCATAAATATAAGAATTTAACAGAGTACACAAGTCCAGAGAGGATTAATTTGCTGAAAGAGAATCAACATAAGAAAAACTGTCACTTGAGGACAGCATTTGGATTTCAATGCAGCATTTTTAAATATTTCATTTTGTATGTACTTCTTTAATTGGAAGTGAGAAATATCAGAGTTGAGAATTTTCCTCTTGACACATGCTTTTTTGACACCCATGTTCATTCTACCTGAACTATCAATACTCAGTTTTGTTACCACATTCTTTGCAAATGGCTTTTAGAAAATTCATATTTCATTGGGTCTCAGATCTGATGTTTTAAAGTATTTTGAGGAGACAAATCATATTTTGTTTATATTTTCATTAGTATAAAACATCATTTTCAAATCATTTAACAAAAATGGATCCAGTAATTTTTTTTCATGTTTTCAGAAACTCCCAATTCTTTTCAATTACTCCTCCAATTATGAAGCTTCCTTATATAAGATCATTAGTAGGGAAAACAATCTGATCCTATTAGAATCCAAAGATTCTAATAGGGAACTCCATAGTCAGTAAAAAAAGGATTTTTCATCAGGTTATTTTTCCTGCATCGAGAATACACATTTTAAGCCTTTTACAAATGAAACCATATAAATAAGAAGAATGAATCAGTTCCCTTCCTGAGTCTGTCAGTGATTGCATAATAATGCCATTTTTATGTTATTAAATACATGATTGAAGAAAACACCAAAGCCTTGAAAGAATACTGTGCTTGGGCATAAGTGATTTTCATCAATTGATGAAAGGATTTTTCATCAATTCCAACTTCAAATATTTGTTTTATGGTGACTTTACTTTTCCCCTTCTTTTTCCTAAAAGTTGGATATGTTTTAATATTATGGAGCTATTTCATCACCAAAATTGATGAAAATCCCCCACTCCTTTCCCCTCTGGATGTTACAGTTCTATAGTCAGCTTTCAATGGTTACTTTTAAGATAACATAAGTGTGTGACGTTTTCTAAGAGTCGAACAATAAGAGCAAGTCTGAAGCTCCATAATATTAAAACATATCCAACTTTTCTCTTAGGAAAAAGTAAAGTCACCATAAAACAAATATTTGAAGCTGGAATTGATGAAAAAAATCAATAATTTTGAGAGGATTCTAGCATGTTTTTCAAGTTGGGATTTCAATACACTTTAACATTGAAATTTCCTCCTTCCCATCACTAATTATATAAATATGAAATAAAAAAATAACTACCACTTTTGAAAATCTTGGAGAATTCTATTTTAAAATTCGATGACTTCAGATGGTGTAGACAGAAGGTTAATTATAAGGATGGCCAATATTACAATATAATTAGAAAGAACGAGCTAACATTGTAAACATAAATACAGATGCTTTATTCAAACAAATCATTGTTCTAATCTGCCATTATGTTTTCAGATGAATATCTACTACAAATGGCTCTTTTTCCCCATTACTTTTTAAATTGAGTCAACATTGGTTTACATGATTGTTGTATTTTGGAGGTATAGGTTTCCACACTCAGGTACCATCATGTTAGTGCACCAAATTCCAAATCACCAAAAGCCCACCACCAGAGTCCACTGAGCTCCCTTTCCTCTTTATTCTCAACTATCCCCCACTCCTTTCCCCTCTGGATGTTACAGTTTTATAGTCAGCTTTCAGTGGTTACTTTTAAGATTGTCTTTATCTGAGCCTTAGCTTCGTTTCACTATATTCCACATATAAGTAATACCATCTGGTATTTATTTTTTCCTTCTGACTTATTTCATTTAGCATTAATCCTTCCAGTTCCATCTATGTTGCCACAAATAGCATGAGTTTATCTGTTTTGATCACAGAAATTTGTATAACTTTCCTTTATTGTATACTAGCAAACATGTTAGGATATTTCTGCTATCTCAATTATACTTCAGAAGATAGCAATGAGTAGAATTATAGATATTTTATTCAGAGTTCTCTGCAGGAATCCAAATCTATCAATATAATTTTTGGATCATCTCAAACATAATGCTATATGATATATAGTCAAGGACAAAGATTACAGAAGGATAATATAACAGAAGTGTTATATACCTTTTACCCCCTTATGTAATGGGCTTTTATGTAATTGTAATTATACAATGGGAAGAGGCAACAGCGAAATGTCACTGGAGTATTTTTGTAAAATCAAGTCTTCATAAATCTTTTTTTTGTCTTCATGGGTTGGAAATTGGCATTTGATCAATGAAAACTCTTGAAAGTCTTTAAACTTACTGTCTCTCTGGTCCACATCATGATATATAATATGTATATATCATGCAGTCATAGTTACATAGGACGACTTGAGACAGGTAGAAGAAAACAGCAAGTGATGAAACCATCAGCAATTATTGCAGGATGTTTTGGAGACAGACAATATCACCCACCTAAGATGGGAGAGGAGGTTGCCCCATTCCCATTCTGAGAGAGGAGCACATCTCTCCCTCAGGGACATTACCTGGTTAGTTAGGCAGCACAGTCAGAGAAGGTGAACTGCTTCAGCCTGATATAAAATCTTGCCCTTAGCTGCCACAACTAGGTATTTCTCTCTATACTTTCATGTAATACAAATCCATAAATAAAACTAGAGAAAGTAAAAACTTCTACTTTCCCTTTTGAAAAGAATTAAAATGTAACTTTCATAGTATCAAGTGCTTATTAGCACAATTGACTGTTACCTACTTGATATGTATAGTCGAAAATGAAATGTGTTACCTCAATTTAAAAAAATGAGAAAAAAATACAAATTAAGATGTGCTGTAAATGTAAAATTCATGCTGACTTTGAAAGCTATGAAATATCTAATAGTTCTGAACATTTATTATATGTTGAAATGATTACATTTTTAAGATATGGAGTAAAATAAAATATATCATTTTCTTTTCTGTTTCTTTTTGCTTTTTTAATGTATCTATCAGAAAATAGTTTTATTGGACAGTGCTATAATAAATAATACCAGCTTGTCTTAGAAAAATTTTATTTCTCATTTAGAATTGCTTTCAAGTTCTTGGGGCACATTTCTGAGAAAACTTTAGAAGCAAATCTCACTAGAATGTCAATGAACCCTAAAAACAAATCAAAAGTCATTTTAAACTATGCTTATTAAGAGGGTTGGTAACACCCTAGGGTCAACAACAATAAAATAGTGTATCATCTAATTTTTGTTGACTCATAAGTCAGCTGTAATCTCTCTCTTCAGACTTCAATTCCCTTTTCTATATAATGAGAAAACTCTACTAACCTATTTTGAAGGCACCTTCAGATCTCCTAGTAATTTTGTAAATGATTCCACATTAGCCTTAATGGTATAAGATTGTAGAATTGGTCTTGGAATCCACTGAACTATCAAAAGAATTATTTTAGACATATTCAGACCCATTGATGGAACTATTGTCTACTGAAAATACGTTATCATGATACAAGTAAGTAAACTAAGGTCATGTTTCCTATTCTTTCCTTTCTTTTGATTTCATTGGAAACTCTCTGTGTAAAAGAAATAAATGGGCATGTAAAGGTTTACTTATACTCAAACCCTCTACTTATTGATCCTTGTAATCACCCTTTAGACTTCATGAAAAATGTTTCCTTTTATTTTTACAACTATCATGATTAAAAAAGGTATTTCTTTACATTTGATTTATGGAACCTGTGTAGTTATATTCCTATTTGTCATACATTTTGATAATTGCTTCTTTGATGACTAGAAACTATATTTATCTATAAACACTTCAGTGAGAACAGAAAGTAATAAAATAATTTTAATTGGCATTTAGAGAAAAGACTTTCAAGATAGGTGAACAGATTTATAAAGGTAATAAATCCTTTGGTCTTTTTCCATGTGTTTCTGGCAGAGTTTACAATAGGAAAATAAATAAAATTCTTTCACTGCAAATGTATGTTATTTCTCTGAGCAGGAATGTGCTTTTTAATGAAATATTGAATGTGCATATGCTGCTGCAGTAAAATAACCTAAGGGTAAAAATATATTCAGTCATAACCTCAAATGCTCTGATGTTTTCCCTCCATTTTCAATGAAGTTTACTACAATCACATATTTTTAAGGACTCTAGAAAAAAATGATGCATTCTTCACATATTCTGCATATGGTATATAGGTTTTGGGTTGGGCAAAGTATTTTTATATGCCTTCCAATGGATAACATGAAGCCAGTCTATACTGAATAATAATGATTGAAGCCATTTGTCAATGAATTCATTTCTTAAACATTAAATAATTATTATAGATACAGTAATAGGTATTCTCTTTGTAACCTGAGAGTCTCTAATCTTAAAGATAAATTTCAGTTCTACGATAACTAACCAACTTGGGAAAACAACTTTTAGCACACAGTAGGGTTTCACTAAATATTGTCAAATGAATGAACCCTTGAACTATGCTTAATAAGAAAAACAACTAATATTTTTTTCATTTTTTTATTTATATATATTTGACATCAATTGTAATCCCCATGTATTCCCCATCACCATATCACCACTGCACCATCACCTCAGTCCCCCGTGCTCCCATCTGCCCTCAACCTCTTCCTCCCCACTCCCCACCAAGTGTCCCCAATTTGTCCTTTTCTTTTCATTTTTGGTTTTTGTGCCTTTATTGTTATTATTATTATTATTGTTGTTGTTCTTATTTCTTTCCTTGATCCTTATTTGGTTCCCTTATAGTCCTCCTAGGGGAAGAACCATCTGGTATTTTTCTTTTGCCTTCTGATTTACTTCGCTGAGCATAATCCCTTTTAGTTCCATCCATGTTCCTATGACTGCATCTAGTTTTTCATTTTTGATTGCTGAGTAGTATTCCATCGTGTATATGTACCACAGCTTCCCAATCCACTCATCTGCTTTTGGGCATTTAGGTTAAAAACAACTAATATTTATTAAGTTGCTGTTGATGCATGAGACATTGTGTCAAACGATGATGTAATACTCATAGCAACTCTGTAAGTTATATATTACCCACCCCAATTTGATAAAGAAAGGGGACGCAGAGATATTGTATAATTATGTTTTTGTCACACTACTAGTAAAATATGGCAAACCTAGTTTCAAGAAACTATGAGGATCATTGGTGAGATAACCTGACATTGTCATCCTAATGTCACGGTGTTCCGAACCTGGTTATGTGTCAGGATACTTCTATGGTCCAACCGTCTAATTGAAAATATAGTGTTTTGTATTGTCTTTCATTTATCTAAGATATACTTCCGCCACCCATTTCTGAGCAACTCTGAAATCCATCTGTGAAATATCGTTTATAGGGGCCTCCCTAGTAGCGCAGTGGGTTAAGCAACGCACTATAAAGCAAACCGCAGCCACTGCAGCACAAGTTCGATCCCTGCTGCCGGCCAGGGAGGGGACCCACACGGCGCGGCAGACCTCTCCTGCCTTGTCCGCTGCTCCCCTCAGCAGTGTATTTCAGTTGATCTGCCTGTTCTGCTCCCCACTCTGTCTCTGGTGAATCCTCTCACCCACCCCCACACCTCTGGCCTGTACCCCAGTTCTTGTATGTATAAATAAAATAAAGCTTTTAAAATTTTTTAAAAAAAGAAATATAGTTTATGGTACTATGTCCAGCACATTTTAAACTTGACCAGAAATATTCATATGGATGCCATTTAAAAATAATTATTGGTATTATCAGTAATACTTGCATTGAATTAAATTAGATTATGTGTGATTATCTGTCTCTAGAACAAAGTCATTGTCTATTCAGCAAGTCACAGAAACAGAACAATTTCAATGAAGCAAGTAAGAATTAGAAAATTAGTTTCAATTTTTTTATGCAAAGAAGTACATAACAGGGGTTAATACAGCAAGAGACCTACAACTTGTTGGAAAAAAATTTTTTGACTCTTCTTGGCAACATACAGGAAGTGTTATGGTTAAAAGTGTAGAATGTGTGATGCTTGGTTTAAAATAAACTCCATTATTTTAAGAAATGATGCATCACCATAGCTCTTCACTGAACAGCAAGTGGAAGAAAAATCTGAACAGTTAAAAAATGATTCAGAAGAATCAAATGAATTACAAAAACATGTAATTCATGTTATTACAGAAATACTTGAGATAAATTATTTTGCTTATATTAATCTTTTCATGTAAGAGTGATACATGATTAAAAATTACACCTAGATTTATACAAAATAGCCTTTTAAGGATAATATAAAATGTTAAACAGTCAAAATTTTATTAAATTTGAAGCAACAGTATTTATGATTTGTCTTATAGGCAATAATATCTTAGATTTTGATGAATTATGTTATTTTCAAATATTGTAAATGTTATCTGGTTTAAATAATACAGGTAATAAAAGTATGCTTCTTATGAATGGGAATATATATTTATATAATATAAAATGGACCAACTATCATAGTAAAAAAAAAAACTGAGGTTCTATGGGCAATGGACTAGTCATTCTTAATAAAGGAAAGTTATTATTAATTTCTAAAGTTGAGGTTAGAGGCATCTTAGCCTTATTATTAAATTAAGCTGTTCTCAAATTAAAATTTAAAAAATCTAGAAAATCATATCACTGGTCCTTAAGTTTTTTTCTACTTGTCTGCTCAAGTCTTTGTCTTTATAAATCCAGGGGTATTTTAAGTGCCTAGGGATATTGCTTTAACTAATTCATCCATAATTGTTTCCCGTTAAGAATATTGAACACCAAGAATTGATGCCGAAGGGAAGTAAGATTGTTAGTGTGTTCAAAGGCCCATGATTTAACTACAGTTTGCAAATGTGTACAACATCTCTAGAGAATTTAATGCACTCATGGAGCAAAGTTTTTGCATTAATATTTAATTTCCAAAAGTTGTAATTAGGAACTTGGCTCATTCCAGATGTACATATATATTTTTCCATGCTATGGCATATACAGTAGACACTTAATTATTGATCAGAATTTTGTGTAGTAAAGCATAATTTTCTAGTAAAATTATGATTTTGGGAAAATGTGGTATGTTTCTAAATGTGATATGTTGTCTTTTTTTTTTTTTTCACCGTTTTGGGTTTTTTAGTAACTAAAGTTATCATCAAGACAACGTGGGACACAGGAAATAGTTTAAGTCACAGCACATTGTTTCTTAAGCAGATTATAGGCAACGAAGTTTTCAAATCCAGACATAAGCCTTCAGTCATTTATATCTTCCCCTACCTTCCCCAATGTTGATCAAATTCTAAAATGTTTACCTCATAAATAATTTTTTTGAATTTATTTTTTTATTAAAATATTTTAAAATTTACATATACTTGCCATTAATTGTAATCCCCATGTATTCCTCATCACCATCTCACCAGTGCACCATCACC
>JAGFMF010011726.1:1488209-1503264 GCA_019455555.1 Galemys pyrenaicus
ATGAGTATAGCTGTTCCTGCCTTCTTTTTTAGTCCATTTGATTGTAGGACTGTTGTCCAGCCTTTTATTTTTAGTCTGTGTTTATCTTTTGTAGTTAAACATAAATAATTTTTATAGGAATTCTGAAATATGGAAAGCTCCTTACATATGAGAGTATAGAATTGATAAACTAGAGCAATTTATAGAAACATGGATGGAGCTAGAAGGAATTATACTCAATGAAACAAGTCAGAAGGCAAGAGAAAATATTGGATGGCTTCACTCTTAGGAGGAATGTGAAAGAGCAACAACTACAACAAAAAATAAAAAAGAAGTAAACAAAAAAATAAGAGAAAGCTCAAGGAAATGGGCAATTACAACCAAAACCAACCAACCAAACAAACAAAAAACTAAACAAGATCAAAAGGTCAAAGATAAACAAAAGGGATCATGGGGTGGGGGGGTAGGGAGGGGTGGTCAAGGATGGGGATGAAGGCCTAAAGAGCACAAGGGACTGAGGTGATGGTACATGGGTGAAATGGTGGTGGGAACTCCCTGGGGACTACAAAAGATGTCAAATACAATTAAATAAATCTAATAAAAAAAAAAAAAGAATTGGACCAGTCTGAGTTTCAACCCCAGGGGTAGTGTTAATTAGTTATATGATCTTAGATAATTTACATAAATATCTAAGTATCTCAGTCATTTTGTCTGGAAAATGGAAAGAATAACTATCTTATAGAATGCCTTACCATTCAACAAGTACAGTAGATATATATTGTTTGACATGGCCCCTAGTTTTCAACAAACAGTAGCCATTTTTCATTATTGTGTAAAATATAATTCAAAAATACATATACAAGTTTTCATTTATCAATAAAATGCAAGCTCTAGGAAAGTAGAGATTATGCAGTATTTTCTCTCATATTTATGTCATCAGCATCTGATACATGGCATTTCTGTGAATAACCTTTCTATAATGAATAAGTGAATGGGTACTTATACTTGGAGCTAGTGAAGTGTTGTTCAGTGGAAGTTGAAGAGCTAACAGGAATGATTTCTGACACTGCAACCAGGACATGGCACTTTAAATTAAACCTGTTACATTTTCTGATTTATAGAGGTCTGTTCCCCACCCACCCCAGAATATTCTTGTGATTTGCTTCAAAGTCTGGGTGGGTAAACTTTTCTTCATTGTTGGAAGGTGTAGTGTGAACATCAGATAAGAGCTTAATCCTGGGAAAGTCACATTCTCTATGATTCTAAATATCTCAATCCATAAAATGACAGACTTGAGCTGTATCACTGGTGTTAAAATATTTTCTTAATAAAAGAAACTTTTTCTAAAAGTAATCTCTAGTGGAAATTCACTATATAAAATTAGAAAAACCAGACATGCTCTGTGAAATGTGTCTATGTGCTTGTGTTTGCAAAGGAATGGCGATTTGGGGTTCTCAAGAAAGGGAAAAAATATAGACCATTTATATTCCACCCTCTCCTACCCAACTTGCCAATTTGACCATGGACACGAATCTACTGGCCTCCAAGACAACTTTGAGAGCATGACCGAGATACAGTGATCAAAGTTTCAAAATAGGTAAGGTGAGCATGATCTTTTCCTTCTGTTTTCATGTTCTATAAAGTTGTGATTATGAGATACAGAAGAACCAATATTCTTATCTCCACTCCTTATTCTCTGAGACAAACAAAGAATAGGATTAAAGAGTCCTTCTCTGTTTAGTGCATCATAATGAAAGTAAATCCGAGAGACTGAAACAGGGCAATGAACAAGAGGCTGGAACTGGAACCTCTGGCCTGTGTTCATGACTGATTCAAGCTGAGATTGTGTCAGATTGAGTTTATATTTATTTCATGTTATTACATTGACAGCTTCACCTTATGTAATCAGTCAAAAGAGTTAGAACAGGTATTGTTAAAGCTCATGTGACTGAACTGACCAGTGTTAGTTAAATTGACTGAGCTGTTTCTAGTGTTATGTGAACAAACCTGAGAGTTAGTGAGAGGTTGGCAAGGCTTTGACTTTTCCTAGTCAAGAGAAAGGAAAAGCAAAGGAAGGACGGGGCATAAATAATGTAAGGTGATGATTGGCAGGGGATCAATTAGCAGGATGCAATTAGTAATCTGTTTAAAGTCCCAGATACAATACTAGATTTCAAGGAAACATGTCAATTTTGAAGGCTGTTTTAAAATAAAGAAAGATGATATAAGACAGATGAAGGAAAAGGTCTAATTTAAGACTGTAAATGAAAACTACAGTGATTAATACACTATTCATCACTAAGGGTAAGAAAATCTTAGTTGCTACTTCATAGTGTTAATTTTCATCCTGTTGTTTCATATGTATATTAGCACTAACTTTTAACACAAAGCAAATAGAAAAAATTGAAGTTGTTAAGAAAATGTTATCATACGTGCACACACATATACACAAGTGCAAAGTGCAAACACGTAATCTGTTTAAAAATTTTCCTTATGACATCTTTTGAAAGTAAAGGTAGTTCTTTCTAATTATTTTACCCTGCTTCATTGTAAGTTTGGAGCAAAACTGTCTTATTTATTCTCTCAAAGAGGCAAACATATTTTATACCTATAAAAATGTAAATTTTTATTCAAGAAATATTGATGAATATTCATGCATGAATTGAAGATTGTAAAATATGAAGTAACAACTTTTCTAAATGTTGTATAATTAAAATATCCATGAAAGGCAACTAGATTTATTACTCAAAAACTCCAGCAATAAATAAAACCATCCATCACTAAATAAAAATCCATCAATAAATAAAACCAACATCACAGAAGTGAAGGATGGATGTAACTCAATGGTTTTGGTAAATTAGGACACCAAGATCAATATAAAAAAGGAAATATCATGTTGTTGTGAGTTATTATCAGTTATTATATATTTATGCATGTATGATGTATTTTTGAAGTGATAATGGCAATAAGAAAAAGTATAATAGAAATACAAGAAAGTATAGTATCCTTTGCTTTTGCTTCTCTCCATAACATTTACCTCCTTATTTTTTTTTATAGCTCTCTTTGCTATAAAATATGCTCCTACTATAATTGTATTGTTTTGTTCATTTCTGGAGTCTCAATATTTTTTAAGAATTGACACATAGTAAGTAACACATACCAGTGGAACGATTGACTAGTATGTGGCAATATGTGCCAAGACATATCATCATTAATTTCCTTGAATATAAAGAGAGAATACTTTTGAAGTCAAAGCAAAAATATTAAGTTAACTATGAGGTAGATAATTAACTTAATTCAAAGTCAAAGGAATTTCAATGCTGGAAGGCAATGCAGAGATGCTTCTAAATGTCATGGGGAAAAACGAATTCAGATTGTGGTAAAGATAAAGTAGTTTATCTTTTTAACCCAGGCTGACTCTCCTGTAAATAATAACTGTGACAAATATCCTATAAAACAATTTGAAGGCAGGTTGGAATTATCTAAATCAGGCAGACATTATGGTAGGTTCAATCCATGAAAGAACGAAGTAGCAGAATCAGATCCACATTTATTTCACTTGGCCTTGAGTTTTCCAATTTTTATGGTACAAGGAAGCTATAATTCAAGCAGAAATCTGCTGTTTTATCACACTGATGTGCCAAAGAACAGAGTCTGGTGCTACAGATAGGCTGTAAATTGAAGGGGACAATCCTGAGGAAGAAGGAGACAATGGGAGAGAATCCTCAAACTGGTATATAAATCTCAACTTGACTGACCTTTAAAAGCATACGAAAAACTCCAAGAAATCTAGTGGAAAGCAACAGCTGGAAATATGAAAGAAAGAAAGAAAGAAATGAATGAATGAATATAAGCAGATAATTGGATCTTGTCAACTGCCAAGAAGATAAAATATAACATCTGAATCTTGTTTCATAAATGTTGAGATTTCCACCGAAATTACACTAAACCACAATTTCACACTTAATACTATAAATAGGAATAAAAATACTGTATATACTAAGGGAACAAAACCATGATTAAAAAACTTAACACTAAAGTTTTACATGCTCAAGTCAATTAGTAATTTTTTTTGCTACCACCAAAATAATAATCCACTACTCAATAAAAATGTTTTCAATAAAAATTGTTCACTACTAAACTTACAAAGAAATAAGATGATGTTTCCTGCAGCTAAAAGAAAAGCAATGTACTGAGATAATGCGGGTGTTTAAATTGCCAAATATTTAAAGCAATAATGGTGAATATGCTTAAAGATACAGGGCGTCCCTGGTGGTGTGGTGGGTTGAGGGCTGCACTGTGAAGCATATGCCGCACAGGAGCCCACATGGCACAGCAGACCTTTCCTGCCTCGCCTGCTGCTCGCCCAGCAGTGTATTTCAGTGTACACACACACACACACACACACACACCAGCCCCTGCCACCTCTGGACTGTATTCTGGCTCTTGTGTGCCTAAATATATAACATCTTTTTTAAGAATTTTAAAAATAAAGATATAAATGTACAAATATGTTTAAGTATATGGCCATAATGACAAACATAAGAAAATGTCAGCAAAATGTATAAACTATAAAACTAAAACTGAAATACAGAGTATCTTAAATGAAAATCGCAGTGGAAAGGCTTAAGAATAAACTGATGACAAAGGGTCAGTAAATTTGGAGACATTAATAAACGTTATTTAATTTTGAGTAATAATAAAGTGAAAATACTGAACAAAAAATGATAAGGAGAGCCTTCATTATCTGTGGGAAAAAACGCTAGTAGCTTTAAATTTGTACATTTTATGTCTCAGAAGAAGACTCAATGGAGTAGAAGTAAAATTTGATATATAATCACTGAAAACATTCAAAAATTGGGAAAGACAATAACCTCAGTTACTGGAAGCTCAGCAAACCACAAAGTGAATGCCTAAAGAGAAAACTACAAGTGGGTACACCATTCCCAAATAGCTAAAAGTCAAATGTTAAGTAATAAAAATCTGAAAGCAACCAGAGAAAAAAATGTCTTACATACCACTGAATGTGTATATTATACATATACACATATATATTGTATGTACATATAGGAAAATACATATATTATATTTGAACCTAGTGTCAACTATATTATTTGTGAGCAGTGGGTTCTGAATTTAGATTTTGGCTTGAATTACTGCAACAATGAGTCTATGAAAATATCAATCAGAAATGATGAATGGCCAAGAAAACGATGAATTACTTATTACTTACTGCATACACATTTATTCCTTATTCATTCACGTTACCTTATGATTAACATAACCAATCATTCAATTAAACATTTTAAATGATAGTAAGACCTAATGAAGCAGGAAAACACACATTACTCAAGTTTTTGGTTAGTCTCAGTCTCTCTGGTTCAGATATCATCAAATTAATATCTCAAGAATTTTCTAGTTTGTTTGAATTTCAATTTTGTTGCATGAGCAAAGATGAAATTGTCTTATGAGAAGTGTAAATTAATTCACAGCCTACCTGACTTTGAGGGAGATACACAGGAAACAACATTTGGTTAATGGTATGGTAGTGGCATTCTGGGCGCTGTGCTCTTTGCAGCCTGTACCATTTAAACATGCTTAATATCCATTTATTCAGTAATATTCTAAACAGTGCCTCACATGTCTGGTAAACAGCTTTGTTATCAGTATCCTATTCTCCTAGTGAACAGGTATATCTGTACCAGATGCTACTTGTTTGTAAGTTTTATATTATATAAACATGTCTATAGTTATAGGGTTGCTTAAATCTTAAGCACATGGCAGATTCTTTTGAAATGAGGCAGCCATATGTTTATGGAAAAAAAAAACTGTTCATTTTCTATTGCTTCATAACAAATGACCATAATCTTAGCAATTTAGAAAAGCACATTTTCTATGTCAGTGTTTTCATGGGCAAGAGTTCAGGCATGGCTGAGCTGGGTCCTCTGTTTCAGGTCTTTTCACATGCTGCAATCAAAATAGTTGGGTCATCTCAATGCTCAGTTGGGGAAGGGCCCACTCTCAAGCTCATTCAGGTTGCTGACAGATTTCTATTCCTTGCCATTGTATGATTGAGGCCCTCAGGTCATAAAGACCCACAGTTTTCTGCCATTTTGTCCATTTCTTTAAGATTAGACTCTTTCTCCACACAGTGAAGAAATTTTTTTTAAAAAAATTTTAAAAATTTATTTTTAAAAATTTTTTTTAAAAATTTATTTAATTAATTATATTTGACATCATTTGCAGTCCCCAGGGAATGCCCACCACCATTCCACCCGTGCACCATCACCTCAGTCCCTTGTGCTCTTTCTGCCCTCATCCTCATCTTTGCAATCTTATATACATAAAATAAAATGGTAGCATGAAACATTCTTAACAAAACTGTGTTTATTTATGTTCATAAAACACAATCCAGTCTGAGATTGTTTTACCCTTAAATCTTATTTTTTTATATTCTATGTTTTTATATTTACCTGTTTTTATAGATCACCTTTCTATCTTTTCTACACATTAAAGAACAGATTTTATCATAGCAACAATAGTGGTTGCTTCTTCAGGGTCGTGTTGAGACTGCAAATGTGGCTCCTTTCTTACTTCATTGCCCAGTGGAGAACACTCCTGGGGACTCTTATATTTGCCTCTCTCATCTAACGGTGGAGGGAGACAATATCAATCACATGGTCACCCGTAGAGCAAGACAGCAGTTATTCATCTAGCAGTAATCATCAAATATCCTTAGGGTAAATTACTGTTATATCTTTCTATGATAATCTCTTGATGAATTGAATAAGTTATCCACAAATCATATCATGGGATAATCTTAATCTTGGCAATTTCTCCATAGACATAAATTATCCTAGGATGTTTTTCTTTCTGATTTTCTATAGTGTGTATTGTAAAAATTGATTTAGTAAATTAATATTAGGAGCAGTGAGTACTGATAACATTAAGATCAGAGGTGTTCACTTGTTATGAATGTTCTGATAGTGAAAAACACATGAAGTGGAACAATAATTAATATTATATGTATATATCTATGTCTCTAGTACTTTACCGTTAAGTCCCTTAACTTAAACTTAATTACATTTTATGTACATAAGTTACATAATTACTGGGCTGTTAATAACCTTGTCTCAATCTAATAAAGGTATTGGGTGGCCTTTTTGCTATAGGTTCTTTGAACCTTTCTCTCCTATGTTTATGAAATCTTCCCCAGTGACTAAGTTCAGTGATGTGGCATACATGACAGTGGTTACTTGACATTTTGTATCTATTGACCCTATGCGTTTTGGGGTTTTTGTTTAAAATAATGTGCTGATATATAAATGGTCAATATGGTAGAGCCGATATTGTCTCCTGACATGATTATAGCCTGGGAATTACTTTATTCTTATGACTCGGATAGTTTTGCATTTTGAAATTCTAATTATGTCTTTCTTATTTATTTTAAAGAAGCCTCATATTTTTTTTTCTCCTCTTAATCCCCATCACCCTTATTTGTTCAAATCATCCTTTTTTTTTTCCTTGCCCTGTGTTGACCTGGAAATAGTAGTTAATTGGATATGATCTTTCAGTCTTGTTCTCCTCTTTCCAAATTTTTTACTTCTTTGCAATTTTCTATAATGCTTAATTTTTCATAATGTAATCTATAAGGCATTTAATAATGTAATAATTTCATAATGCATTACATTTCATGATGTAATAATTAAGACATTCTAGGTGATGGTAGACCATTTAATTAGTCTCTGGCTGTGATTCCATCTATTATGTATTGTAATAGGAAGTTTGGAAACTATTACTTTGATCAATATATCTAATTCTTGCTTTCTTTCCCTTTGCTTTAAAATTATACATTTTTTATCTTGAACAATCTGTATTATCATTCTTAGAATAGTCTTTAAATCCTCAATTGTTTCATTACTACTGCAACTGTGCTCAGGAAATTTTTCTCTATGATCCAAATGATATTTATGTCTTCAGGGCTCAAGAAGCAAAATCAAACAACCGTTCTAGCCAAAAGGCTAATAATCCTCTTATATTTTAATAGGCAAATCCCATTTTAAGTCACAGACCATTAAAAAAAAAAGTGGAATACCACATTCAATCCATATGTTGTTTCACAACCCGTATTTTTTAATGTAGGCCTGTCAACAACTGGTGGGGTCACTTTCACTTAAATGTTTTAGTTTTTGTTCTGTGGCCCGCATTTCAGTTAGAATGGTTAGATATTTCCTTATGAACTTAAATAATACTTGTGCTATAACTCAGAAATTCTTTACCTGGCATTTCCTCAAATAAATGAAACCATTTATCCACAGAAGACCTAGAGAAATGTTTGTCACCTTTATTTATAACAATGCCCAACTAGAAACAAAGTATATATCCATCAGTTACCCTGATTTAAAATTGTACTGATAAATTCATTCAATAAATTGCTTCTCAGCCATAAAAATGAGTATATTACTGATGTATGAAACAACATAAATAGATTTCAAAACCCTTGTGCTGAGCTAAAGAAGGTAGGTACAGAAGAATATTACTTATATGAAGCTAAAAGGTAAAACAATCTACATTAATAGACATTGATTATGAAAGGGTTTACTTATAGGAAATAGGAATTAATCGTAGAGGGGCATAAGGAAAATTTATGGATTCATATAAATGTTTTGTTTCTTAATTAGAGTTATGGCTACATGGGTATAATAATATATCAAAATTACTTAACACATATATATTTGATAAGATATAGCCTATCAGAATCAGTAAATTATAGAAGGGTTTATAAAGACAAGTTGTGTTCATTTCCAGGAATATAAGGTTGTAAGAAACATTTGAAAACCAATAAATGGACAGAAATAACAGAAAAAGGGAGGAAATACCATTTCATAATTGTAATGGATATATTAAAATACTTGGCAAACTCAATACATTATAAATTAAGAATATTAGAGAATATTCTCAAACTGATAAATTGCCTCTAAAAAAAAGTCAAAGCTAACAACAAACTTAGTGGTAAAAAAAAACCAAAACACTGGTTCCCCACTGGATTAAGGAAAAGGCAGTAATGTGTAATTTCATCACTTCTACTCAACAATGTGTTATTCTAGACATTGAATAAGATACAAAAAAGAAATAAAGCACATAAAATCAAGAAGAAAAATGTAAAACACTAATTTACTAAATTATCTATCAGAACGGACAATGATTTTTACATAGTTCTATAAATTTTAACACAAATCAACCTACTTTCTGAGAGTCCTGCTTGCACTGAAAGATTCAAATTAACTCTACTTCTCAGCCCATGGTTCAGACCTAATTGCTGTTCAGTGTGCAACATACCATGTCAACACACAGGAACTGAGACTGTCACTGCTAACATTACTGTCAGCAGCACTGAAGGGTGATTATCATAGCAGTTATCATAAAATTAACCACTAATAGTAACTATTAACTATTAAGAGAAAGATAAGCACTTAAAACCTTAGAAAACAAGCTTGTTCTGCATGCAGGAGATAATTGCTCAAACACTGCAGCTAATTTTATATTAGCAAATATACTGGTTATGTGAGACATCTGTTTGAATAATCAATAGGACTGCATAGAAAATTCTATTTTCCATTTAGTTAAAATAATAAATGTCAATAGTAAATGAAGTCATGTATTTTATGCTTAAACTATTTGACAGATGTTTGTCTAGAAAAACATCTTTAACTTACATTTTGATCAAATGACTCTGGGATTGCAGGTTCTGTTTACCACCTGGAGGCCGCCCCATCTGACACAATCCTTTTTATTATAATTTCACAGTGAAGAGATGAAGTTTTGGATTTGTTCTTGCCCTCAATTTTTAATGGTCCACACATAAATATTCTCTTTGTTTTATATACATGCTGACTACACTCATCCCTTTGATGGCTACATATGCATCACCTGGAGTAGAACTGCTATATCTAAGTACTTCCACAAAACAGGGTTGAGATACCATGCAATACATCATTAGCAGACCTGGATATCAAACCAAAGGAATGATTTTAGCTTATGGCTATGGGGCATGACTAGGAGTTGGTAGACAAAAGTCTGCCAACAAAAAAAAAGGAAAGAAAATTTGACGAAAACCTTGTTTTTCCACCTGGAAACTGTTTGGAAAACAATTTGCCCCTCCTCTGATTTATCAGAAAGTGGGACCCAAGGTTTGAAGCTACATGACTCTGTCACACAATGAAAACTTTGCCTTCAATTCTATTTTGAAGACCAAATTTATGAATGGAAAAGAGGGCAAATTGCTCCACCAAACATGCTATAAATTACAGATCTGATACTACTGATAGCAACTGTGTAGCTCAGCAAACCAGTAGCCTCAGAACCTGATTTCACTTCCATGAGGATAGCTTGTCAGGCAAGCTTATCTAGTTTCTGTTTTCATAGAGTTTCTAGTACCTTTCTGGGATAGTAGCAGATGGTCTCTGTACCAGCTGCACAAGCATCACCTGAGAAACTGCTGCATATTCAATTTATTGGACTAGATTCAGACATAATAAATCAGAAATCCTAAGTATGGGGCCCAGTGATCTGTTTTATTTAACATCTTCTGCAGATGACTACTAAAATTAGAGAACTAATGCACTAGGAGATCAATTACTTAATCTTTCTTACTAAAAGACTTCTCAGTACTTCAAATGCTAATGTACACTGAGAATTTCCACGATGTGATGTACAGTTTCCCAAACACACTTAATCACAAAAACGTTTTTTATATAAGCATAGCTTCACGCTTATGTTGCATGAAGTATTCTTAATAAGACAGAATATTAGAGAATGCTATTTCAACTGGGATACAGTTCAACATTATATCTAATGATTGTTCCTTTCCTTTGGTCAAACAAAAGGCATATTAGTGTGAAAAGCACATAAAGGAAACTGGTTGTTTCTTTCAAAAAAGATGTATTTGTATTGATGGATGAATTAATTCTTTGAGGTAACTAACGCTGAAATCCAGTTTAAAAAAAAAACTCTTTATCTTGTAGTTAAATAATTTAAAATCCCTAAAATGTGTCTACATATGCTTACTTGTCCTCTTTTATTATTTTTCTCATTTTGTAATTTGACAGCTATGATTATAATCAAGACAAATTAAAATTTTAATTAAAAAAGTAAGGATAGAACAGTTTGCTGATTTCTTAGTTAATCCAAAGCTTAATTTTAACTATTAGATTCAAATATGCACTTAGCTGCATTGTATTCATGGTTAAGTTGTTGAGAATCTAAAAAATGAAATGTAGATTTACTGCTAATATGTTCCCACAGTTTCAATGCCTATGAGACCCAATCTGTTGGAGTTTGTCAGTATTCCAGGTTTCAAATAAGAAGAGGTCTGCATATTTGCTCTAAATGCTATTTAGGAAGCTCTAAAATGATTTTAACTGCTCTTTCACATAAGTCACAATTTGAACTGAGAACTTAATGAGTTTCTATTAAAAATCAATTCTAAAACAAGTGTGTCTTTGTACAGTCACTGAGGTTATTTTTTCGTATTTCACAAGCTTTGAAAATTCAATTCTGTTTCCATGAAAAACTGCTTCACTGTCAAACAATTAGAAATAATGAAAATAGCAATTCAAATCATCTATGAGAAAAACACGAAGGCAATGAAGTAAACTGACTGATCATCTCATTTTTCAAGTAGATGAATTGGTAGTTAATCATCATCATCATCATCACCACAACTTAGTTTTAATTGTTTATAATACACAAAAAAAATTCAGCAGGTTAAATAATTAGAGTAAGTCCCCTTTCTTGGAATTTGTTGATATGCATTATTAAACAATGCATTTAATAGCAAAAGATTGGAAAACTCTAAATGATCATCATTGGAAATTTGGTAAAATAAAATCAGCAGATGTTTAGAATAAAAGTCTGTTTGGAAACACATCATATATGTTCATTTTATTAAATTAAATTTTGGTTAGAAATTTTAATCAAAGCTGCAAGTTTCAAACCTTAGTTTTGTGGAAAAGTACTTAAAGAAATGGAAAATTATTGACATAGAGGTTTCAGGAGTGTTTCACAGACATTGTCCTTGAAGACACAAGACATGCACCGATTAAATAAAAAGGAGTCTTAGACACCACTGTTTCCAGGGTTTAGAGACTATATGAGTCTAGCAGGCATATTAGAGTGAGAAGAGCACTTGATTGAAAAACACTGCATTCTGGTCTCAATGTTGCCATAATTTGGGACAAGTATCTGATATTTCTTTCAGTGACATGTTCTTTATTAGTAAAAAAAACATTCACTTGGATCAGATACTCTCTCAGAACACATTTCTAGCAATAATTCTATAACATCTTCTATCACTGCCACCTAAATTGTTTTCATTAATATCTGTAGAGATCATGTGTGTAACTAAAAGTGGAGAAATTTTCAAAATGTTTCCTTCAGAATCAAATAATATACAGCAACATGATCTGCCTCCTGCTCTCTGAGTGATGGGGGAGTTCCATATTTCCTGGAGAGAGCCCTCTACATACTGAATGGAGGTCATCCCTTAAGATGAGACCCTGTTCCACTCTTATGTAGTCTTAATATCAAACCTACCTTTGTGAACAGAAATAGGAAGCCTAGAAGATAGGAAAAAATAGAAAATTTTGGTAGGATAGTGTTGGTCTTAAAAATTCTTTAGGCTTATTTTTTTGTATAGTCCTATGTATTTCTTTTGAAAAATGTGTTTACAACATTTGAGTCAAGTTTAGTGGGTGACTGAGAAATATTAGATAAATTAGTATTAACCCAATGGATGTAGCAATAATATTATAAACAAAAACAGGATTTCTAAATCAGAATGTATTAGCAGCATAATAAAAAATTAACTCTCAAGATTAGCATTTCTTCTTGAATAAAAGCAACAAAGATATTAAATGTATTACATAAAAGTATTAAATAGTTTTAACAAGCATTTACTATGCCTCAACTGTCCTACATACTATCATTCACTTTAAATGGAAGGGCAATAACAAAAAGACCATTGTTTTGCAAAGCTACCTAATATCTATAGAAAAACTACCAGAAAAACAATTTGTGATTATAAAGTTTTTCAGAAGAATCCAGGTATGAAATTATATTAAAAATGGGGCCTCCCTGGTGGCGCAGTGGGTTAAGCCATGCACTATGAAGCAAACCGCAGTCACTGCAAGCACGAGTTTGATCCCTGCTGCTGGCCAGGGAGGGGACCCACATGGCGTGGCAGACCTCTCCTGCCTCGCCCCCTGCTCCCCTCAGCAGTGTGTTTCAGTCAGTCTGCATGTTCTGTTCCCCACTCTGTCTGGTGAATCCTCTCACCTCCTGTAACTCTGACCTGTACCCCTGCTCTTGTATGCATAAATAAATAAATCTTTAAAAAAAAAAAAGAAAAAGAAATTATATTAAAAGATCTTTCTAGTCTCTCTTGTCATAAGTACCACACTTTTCCTCCCAGAGCTTTATTGATTCATTTATCTGACTGACATGATCACTTTTATTGAACTCAGAGATGTTGTCAACAACATAAATTACACACTGAACTGGGAGCTATAGGTGAGGCTGATGAATGGTCTACACATTACTGGTTGTTAAGCTACACATTATTGATATGCTCCTACAGTCCAAGAATATCAGTCTCTATTTAGCCTGTTTTAAGATTATGGTATGTAATCAATAAAAATGAAGGATACCCAGCTAAATTTGAATTTCGGATTAACCAGGAATAATGTTTCACTAAAGTATATCCAACATATTGCATGGATCATACTTTTACTAAAACAATATTTCTTAATGTTTATCTGGAATTCATTTAATTAAGTGTTTTGCATTTTACCTGGCCCCTAAAAAAACACATCTTATATCACACACCTGTATAGCACTCACCCCTCACAACTGAACTGGGCATGTGAAAAATCAAATAAATGTGGTATGAGTGATACATTTCTAGTTCCCGGTCTAAGCCTTAAGATCTGGCAGCTTCTGCTTTTGTGGCCTGTGGATGCTAAGCTGTCATTTAAGAAATGCAGCTACTCTGCTGAGAAGACATGAAAGCTAGGCAGCTGACAACAAGAACTGATGCCCCAGATCCACGACCCCAACTGAATCACTCCAATCAGCCCCAAACGTCCGAGCTATTCTAATGGCCTGACCAGATATGTGAGTGAAGAGGGCCTCTTGAGTGCTATGGCCCCATCATGCAGAACAGACACCTCATGCCTGCAGTGCCCTGACCCATAATTCACGGGAAATAGTGAAAAGATTACTGCTGGAAGGGCTGAATTATGGAGTAGCAGTTATATGGCAATAAAGAGCCAAAGCATATCGACTGTAGTCTTAACTCTCCTCCCTCCAGAAAGTCATCTGAAATACATGGCCTTTGAAATTAAGAGAAGCATATTTACATACCTCACTGGCATATCAAGAGGGTTAACAAAACCCCCAGTTTAATGTATTTGACAATATAAAAAGCTGTACAAAAGTTAAATAGAAATATATGAAAGGTTTTGTAAATCCAAGGTAAATATTTAAAGTGCAAATTCAACATCCAAGTTTAATCATCAGGGGTAAAATACTCAGAGGGATGTTTTTTAAAAAAAACAAAACAAAAACAGACCTCTAATGCATCTTTCTTTTTACATAAGCTTCCCAGTGTTTAAATGTCAATGGAACTTTGCCATTGATTCTATTATTTTAACTTTGCTACAAATAATTTCTTTTCTCCTTAATATAATTTTTTTAAAATTTACATATATATGACATCAGTTGTAATCCCCATCACCTTAATACCAGTGCACCATCGCCTCAGTCCCCCGTGCTCCCATCTGCCCTCAACCCTTTCTCTCTCCCCCCCCCCCACCAAGTGTCCCCAGTTTGTCCTTTTCTTTTCATTTTTGGTTTTTGTTTCTTTCTTGTTGTTACTATTATTATTGTTCTTATTCCTTTCCTTGATCCTTATTTGGTTCCCTTATATTCCTCCTAGGGGAGGAACCATCTGGTATTTTTCTTTTTTTTTTTTTCTTTTTTTTTTTTAAAGATTTATTTATTTATGCATACAAGCACG
>JAGFMF010011726.1:1516927-1561991 GCA_019455555.1 Galemys pyrenaicus
TGGGTATATTCCTAGGAGTGGGATTGCTGGATCATATGGAAGTTCCATTCTTAGTAGATTGAGGAACCGCCATACTGCTTTCCATAATGGTTGGACCATATAGAAAACCCCAAAATCTCTACAGAAAATCTACTCAAGCTAATTGGTTACATTTTAAAGTAAACCGTTGATTCTAGTTTGCAGAGATTATGGATTACCTTTAAAAGAGCTTCTTTTGTTCTAATCAACTTCTAATATTATTTTTATAAGCTTTTATTTCAAAAGAGAATAAAATTCACAAAATCTTGTGATGTCTTTCACCAACAGGATGTAAATTAAGTCTTTGAGTCTGAATATATACTCAGGAGTATGTACAAACTATAAAAGGGAAGGCTATAAAGCAATTTATGCTATCCTTCTTTAGATACCCTTCTTTGGAACAGAAAATATTTATTCAGAAATAGCAAATAGTGCTAGGATTAGTCGCATACCTGTAGAACAGCAGCTCTTATTCTCTCTCAAAACCTGTCCTTTATAGAAAAAAAAAATGATGGCAATGTGTGTGTGTGTGTGTATGATTTTGAATTTTCAAATGCGACAGAACACACAAGGCAGGATTAATTCAAAACACAGCTATGTCTTTTAACACTTTATATTAGGCAAGATGCCTGGACACTTTCAGATCTGAATGGTTTCAAGGGTATCTCACAAGCAACATCACCTACATGGTCTTAAATCCTGCCATAACAACCAAAAGACAATATGAGATTGGCAAAGACTTCAGAAAACTATTTCAAAATCCACAGATGAGTGATCATTTACGCCAATGAATGTTAAATGGTTTTTGTTTTGTTTTACATTACTGATAAGGAAAGTGAATTCCTCAAATGACTTCTGAAAGCAAGTAACAAACAATTCTTGAGCTAAGACCATGTCTGTTGACTATTAACTTCCAGTTCTATTCTCCCTCCTTTGCTTGTGATGACTAATCAAGTTTAGGGATGCTGAGGATTAGGAACAGATTACATGAACAGTTCCATGTGAGGAGAAGGGAGTGGGTGATTAGTTTGGAATACTGATCTTTCACTTTCCTCAATCCTTGCAGGTTTTGCTGTGTCACTCATGGCCTGAGCAACTAGTTTACCCACTTAGTTCAGAAAAAATAAATTCTACTCAAGACACACAGTGGAAGAAGAGAAAAATATATAAAGTCAGGGACAACCACATACAAATGAATAAAACCACCACTATCACATATCATACACAAACGTTAACTCAAAATGAATTAAAGACTTGCATGTAAGGCCTAAAACAGTAAAATACATCGAAGAAAGCACTCTGAAGGCTTGGCTTCAGTGATATCTTTCAGGACTCAACTAGAATGATAAATAAAACAAAAGCAAAAAAATGGGACTACAGGGTCTCCTTGGTGATCTTGGGGTTAAGTTCAACACTATAAATGTGAAAGGCTGAGTTTGATGCCCAGTCAGGAGGTGACACATATATAACACAGCAGACCTCCTCTGACCCGCTGCTCCCTCAGTGGTGTATTTCAGTCACCTGCTCTGCTCCCCACTCTGTCTCTGGTAAATCCTCTCACCCCTGCACCTCTGGTCTGTACCCCAATTCTATGCTAAAATAAACAAATGAAATCCTTTTTTTTTAAAAAAAAAAAATGGACTGTATCTGCACAACAGAAGAAACTGCCTTTAAAAGACACCCTACCAAGTGGAGAATACACTTGCATCTGATAAGGGAATAATATACAAAAACTACAAAAGTCCTCACACAAGTCAATAAAAAACTCAAATAATTCAATCAAACCTTGGGCAGAAAAGCTAAGTGGACACTTCTCCAAAAAAGACTTACATATGGCCAAAGACATATGAAAAATATTCATAATTACATCATCAAAGAAATGCAAATAAAAAAGCATAAAAATCATAGAATTTTACTTTCATTTTAAAAGGTAAGAAAAGAGCACAGAACAAACTAAGAACAATCAAAAAAGCTATGAATTTAGTTCTAATATTTACTCTTACAGCTGCGTGAAGTTTATCTGATAGTGAATATATAATTTTGGATGTAATAAATTTGGTTCCTGTTTAAAGATGGTGCTCAATAAGAGAACATATTTTTAAAAAGGTAGTTAATGATAATAAGTATCAACTGCAACATTCATTTTACCATTATTTTTTTCAAGAATAGGATCCATTACTTTCCCTGTCCAATCTTTCCAGCTTTACAAGGAGTTAAAAACTAAAAACTGTATTTTCTGTGGATACATCTGTTCTTAAGCTTCATATGCCATTAAACAATTAATTGTAAAATGCAATATTGAAAAATAAAGTAATTTAATAAAGACTTATCTCTGTTTTTTCATTTTTGTTTTTTATCAGCACATGCCAAGGAAAAGAAAGGTGTCTGCATAGACACAGACAAGGCAGGGAAGGACCTAGTTCTGATATAGAGTATGTACACATGTATCAAATAACTTTTCCTCTGAACTATAAATTTAGTTACATTTAGAACTCTAAATTCAAATAAAATGATCAAAGGTGAGAGAGAAAGAGAGAGACAATGAACAATGATTAACAAGTCTTTCTGGCAGCACATGCTGGGCCAGATGGCACTGTCAACAGAAGGTGTTTGAGGAGAAGGGTTGCTAAGCATTGCCAACAAGTTAGTCCCTTATGAATAGTACAAAGTATAAAAGTCCCTTTCACAGAGTCTGTGATGAAGATGCCAGCACAAGTCATAGAAAGGGGAAATCTCTATTTGTAAGCATATGTGTCTTACTCTTTTCGTGAGTGAATTTTATTTGTTACTAAACTGTTTTATACTTTCTTATAATAGTGGCTTTTTGGAATTCCCTGCAATCTTTTAGAAATATAGAGGCATTACTGGCATGAACTTGACAAGATGAAGATAGTTTGCTGGTGCTATGTTTGTTACAATTAGCTTTACACATTTGCAATATTAAAATATCATTCGGAATGTTCAGATAAATACATACAGGCAATCTCCTCTTAGTTTTTACTAGTGGGTGGTTGACTATCAGTCCATACTGGTCTGTTTTTACTAGTGGGTGGTTGACTATCAGTCCATACTGGTCTGTTTTATCACTTCCCCTTCCATTTCTTTTCCCCAACTAGCATAAAGTCATTAATTTCAGAAATATAAGCTTGGATGATGCAAAAGTTTAATTCCACCAGATAATCCTACGTACTTACAACCTTATTCTTTAAATAAGCATAATTTGTCATACCTTAGCACTTTGTCTGCTCTTTTTCAGCATCAATTAGGATTCAACTATCAGGTTTAGTAGGTGTGAAGTATTGCTCTACAATGTATAGGAGAGATGATGAATATTTTTATTGAATCAATTTTATTGAAAAGAGAGATACATCTATTGTAGGAATCTATAGCAGCTTATCTCTGGGTATTTTTTATGTTATTCTTCTGCCTGAGATTCTTCTTATCTCTGCAGTTGCTTCTTCCTAAATGGCTTCCTTATAATCAGTTTCCAACTTATACCTTCATATATTTTAGTTTTTTTCTGATACTACAGACCACCTTAGAATCTCTAGATTACAAGCCCACAGAATCCTGTACGATCCCTTTTACCATGATCTTTTACTGAAATCAGTTTTTTGTTCATCTTCTGCTCTAGACAGAAAGCAGTGTATGAACAGGCACTTTATTGTTTTGATTCACTTCTATAGTGTCCAACTTTAGAAGAAAGTGAAAATTTTGTGTTGAAAAAATTAAAAGGATGACAGATCATAAGCTATTGGAGAATAGTTTTCAAAAATTAGCTACCTTTGACATTTCCAGGAAGATATGGCTTTTGGTGATTAGGAAACAACCCTTCATCCAGTTGGGTAGGATTTGGGTTTTTACTATTACTAAAACCTACAGTGTAAAATGAAATACATTGTGGTTATAAAAATAATATTAAAAGTATGGATTGAGCTCAACATCCTTCATAATCAGGTAAATGCAAATTAAAATCACAATGATATACCACCTTACACCATTAAGAATGGCACATATTTTAAAAACTAGCAACAACAAATGTGGATGTGGAGAAAAAGGAACTCTACTACACTGCTGGTGGGAATGCAAGTCAATCCAACCACTATGGAAAGCTCTATGGAGGTTCCTCAGTCTACTAAAAACTGAGCTACCATATGACCCAGCAATGCCACTCCTAGGGATATATGGAAAGGACACAAAAACACTGATTCAAAAGAATACTTGCACCCCTATGTTCACTGCAGCACTATTTGTAATTATTAAGACTCAGTAACAACCCAAATGCCCAAAAAATAGATGATTGGATCAAGAAGATGTGGTACATAAACACAATGGAATATTATTCAGCAATCAAAAAAGACAAACTAGAATCATTTGTAGAAACATGGATGGAGCTAGAAGGAATTATGTTCAGTGAAATAAGTCAAAAGGCAAGAGAAAAATACAGAATGGTTCACTAGTAAGAGGAATACAAAGAAACAAACAAACAAACAGAAAATGGGCATCAAGGAAAAGAACAACAACAATCAAAATAAAAACCACCACAACGAAAAGACAAAGACAATTCAAATGCATCTAGGGCTTGTGGGGGAGGGACTGGGATGAGGGCAGAAAGAGCACAAGGGACTGAGGTGACTGTACACTAGTGAAATGGTGGTGGGAACTCCATGGGGACTACAATTGATATCAAATATGTATAAATAAATTAATTTTAAAAATAAATAAAAGTACGGATTGAGACTGAAAAAAAGTGAAATTTTCCATTCATCTCAATCTGTGGTTCACTTCTAGGATCAATCTAATATGGTTGGTATTTTCTATGGAGAGCATCAAATGAATTACTAGATATAAATAAATTTTTCTTTACAATGATGAATAGTAAATGGTCAAAACAACTTTTAATTTTACTAATTTCAAAAGACTTCATTATGAAAGTGGTAAGTATAAAAAGATCAAAGGATTATTAGGGAAAAAGTTATCCAACAATTTTTAGATGGGTAAGAGATACTCAGGGATTTGGTAACAGGAACTATTTTTATGGAATTTTCAATCAGTTTTATAAACTTTCATCTTAATATTTATAGGACTAAGAATTTTTAACATCCAAAGAAATAATCTTGGATTTCTGAATCTAGTACATTATCTCATTTTTTAGTTTCCCAATTGAGTAAATCATAATCTTCCTTGGTTTTTCCTTCAATTTATAATACTTTTATTTACCAGAGAACCATGAAAGAGTTGATTGTGCCATACAGATGGCAGTGCCCAAGCAAAATTAGCTAGGACAACAGTATTTATTTAATATTCATTTAATTACATACATTTTCAGTGATGATTAAAATATAACTTTAGATGTCTCTTATAGTTTGTGATATGCAAAATCTCTTACTGGATGTGAGTTGCTACTGATGCATTTTTTGGGAGATTTTTACTCCTATTATTCGGTAAGCAGCAGAGAAAGACTGATTGTTTTTTAATATGATTACAGCATTGCTTGGTTTCTTGAATCTCAAAATGAGTAAAATTAAGATTGCCATAAGACTCAATAAAATCAAACAAAAGGCTCATTTCCCATAAATAATGAGATTTTCTAGTGATGATTTCCATCTAATTAACATAGCTCCTCAAATTCCCATTAATCGTTACTCATTTTTATCATCTGATTTGTGAAATCATAACTGTTTTGGCTAGAGATTTAGTAAAAAAATTCTATGAATAACTCCTTTCATCATGGGGTTTTTCAATGGTTTGTATTTCCTAAGTCAATATGAAATGCAAAAAGCAACTGCAATTTTAAATAACAGTTATTTTCTTCTGTTTCTACTATTTTGAAAAGTTAATGAAGGCCTTTTGGTTAACAAAAATTGAGATGTGGCACGTCAAATCATATTAGCAGTCAAATAGTGTATTCAAAATATTTTCCTCCATAGCCAGAGGGTTTATTAAAACAAAAGAACCATTAACTTATTTCTTTGCATTTTTTAAGGATTTTATTTATTTTTGTGTAGAACTGGGGTGTAGGTCAGAGATGCGGGGGTAAATGAATTTACCAGAGACAAAGTGAAAAGCAGAACAGGCAGATCTACTGAAATTCATTGCTAAGGGGAACAGCAGGAATACAAAGGGGTCTGCTGTGACATATGGTTAGCTCCCCAGCAGGGGATTGAACTATGACCTTGGCAGTGATAGTGCTGAACTTTAACCCCTAGGCCACCAGGGAGACCCCTATCTGCTTTTTTAACAAAAAAAAAAAAAACATAGGCAACATTTTAGAAGAATATACTTTTATTTTCAATTTTTTAAAATTTATTTATTTATGGATACAAGAGCTGGGATACAGGCCAGATATTTTCAATCTTAACTCTTCTAGTTTGTATTATGATTACTAACAACCAAATAACCATCATATGTATTTTTCTTATATAGTGGTATATAAATTTTTCATTTCAATTCTATTACTTGAGTTATTATTCTATATAATTCAACGAGGCCCAAAGCTGTATATCGTGAGGTTCAAGCTCAGATATCAATGCCTGTTGGGCATCTCTATTTAGATACCTTATAGACAACTTAAATTCACAAGTTAGAAATTAAATACATTCTACAATTTAGTTCCATTATTGGTAATTTGGATAGTAAAATTTCCAACTTTATAGAAAGTGGAGCAAGAATTAACCCAGCATAATGTCTAGCATGGATAAAGCAGTCAGTCTTATGATCATGATTAATACCAATACTATTATTTCTAGTTGCTTATTTGATTCTAATCCAAACTCCACCCCCTGGTTATTCTATTTTCGGATCTGGTTCAATTCGCTCTCCTTGCTTTCTATCTTTCAACCAAAGCAGAACTAAGTCAAGTTCCTAAATCATATTCTAAGTCAAAACCAATCTTAAAAGAGCATGTTTGATAAAGTAGCCCCTTCTAAAGGGTTATTAGATTATTAAAGGGTTATTAATGGTTAATAGATTTTCCTGAAGAGTGCTTTTATACAATTAGTTTATGACTCAAAACTCATAAAAAGATTCACTAATCTATAGGCAAAATCCAAGTTCATTTAAAAGTTTAGCATATTTTAACTCTCTTGGTAGCTTATGTTTTATATTTCCTTAATCATCCTTGCTTATATCATCGTTTGCTTACTATATGAATGCTAACTCTATTAAATATTTCAAAAAATAAGCCATTATGATAGAAAATAAGATAAATTGTTTTGAGTACATAAAACAACCCAGTAAATTTAAATGCCTACCCAAAAATGTGTAAATAATTGAGAAAAATGAACATCACCAAAAAGTCATTCATTTTTAGGCTATCTAATGGCTTAGAGTCATTGTTTTGTAGAATATTTGTTTTGACCATGAGGGAGAGAACATTATACATCATCTTGTTCCTTAACATACAAATTCTATTTTTTAATGAAATCCTCAGAGTATTTCCTGTTTCCAAACCAGAAAATTAACAGAATGGTAGATGTTGTTTCTTTTACTCAATTCCCAGTTTTACAATGGTTTACCTCAAATAATCCTTAACTTTACAAGAAAACTTGGAATTATTACTGTTGGAAATCCTACAGTAACCGCTTGAATCAGGTCATATCAGTTCCTTCCATAGGGTCTACTAATATTCAGGTAATCAGGCAGAAGTCTTTAGCAATCCAAGGATGAAGACACTATGAACTAGGTTGTCAAACATGGTGCTATAGCCTATTGTTACCTCCAGATAATTATAGGAGTCCAGAGGCAGAGCTTAGTAATTTAACAAAACTGGCACCCTATAGCTCTCCCATAATAGTCATATCTTCTTGGACAAATACCAGCATGATTTCTGAAGTGTTCTATATAGAGCCCCCAAACTCCTGTTCTTAATAAACTCTGTTCACTAGTTGTCATAGATAGCTCAATTTTCCCCTAATGGTGCTATTTCCTGCAGACTACTCAAAGATATGTTGATTCTTGGCTCTGTTACAGGTAAAATAAAATTCTCTCTTCCTGGAGCTCAAATGCTCCAACATGAGATTATTTTTTAAAAACAGTATGTTCACATTATGTATGTGTATTGCCATAAATACATAGTGACATAGTTTTCTAAACCATTGGCAAAATTCGTAGCTCTATACTCATAGTAAATGTGAATATGTGAGAGAGACAAAAAAATTTATGGGAACATTCTTTTGTAAGAAAAAGTATATAGTGTGATGGGTCATACATTTTCTTAGGTCAATTATTGACGACTAATTTTATTTTTTTTTATAAACTAGGACATGAGGATTACCTTGAAATTCTGACCAAATCAGTGATTGTTGGAATTTATAGAACAGATTTGGAGTTAGCAATTTAAATTTCATAGCTGGCTGAGAATCCAGCTGTGTTGGCTCAGCCAGAGAGTATAATGGGAGGTTAGACATGTGACACTATCTAACACCATGCAAGAAGTGGGTCTAGAGAGTTGGGGGTGGGGAGAGAAGAGAAAACAAAAATTCAACAGACTACTTTTTCAGACAGTAATTGGTAGAGACAGTTTGTGTTGTTTTGTTTTTTTTTTCCTTTTTTTTCATTGTAAAGCTTCTTTATTGACACAAAAGGAAAACAAGTTTAGCTTTAATTGTAGAATAAATGGTTAAGTATCCAATTTTTGTGGTTTGGACAGCCAGGAGAGTACTGTAACCTCCATGTCCCAGAGGTGTGAAAAGCTTTCTGCTTTACACAGTAAGCCAAACCGTCAATTAAAGTGAATGCAAAAAGGCATGAGGCCAAATACAAACACTTTCTGTTGAGGCTATTTTTAACTACATATAATATCTTTTGACCTATTTCCCCTTGCTATATTCAGTATTTTCATTCTTAAGGAAGACACATCTGAATACTACACAGATACTTTACTCATTCCAATTTGGGTAAAAGAGGTAACATTATAACTGTGGGAGATAAAATGGCTACACTATGACAAGTTCAGATAACACCTGTCAAGCTCACTTTTTTTGTTTTGCTAGTGGTGTTGGTGTCTACTGATTCTCTGGACTTGAGAATTCTAGTCCCTGTTCATGTGTACGATGGTTCTTGGCAGTATTTCTCAAATATCATTCACAAGGAAGGCTTTAAAAAATGTTCTTGTCCACTCCTCCTTCAAAATATCACAAATGTGTTCTAGGAATGCTTGATCTTCTGGTTTCTCCAACCCCCACATGCTTAAAAGAATCCTGACTCTGAGTGTGTACACATACAATACACACACAAGCACACACATATATCATGCACAGGAGTCTAGTAGAATGCTTTGAGAGTTAGGGATAAGGACATAGAGCACCCTCCAGAGCAAAATAAGCTATGTCTTCATAGAAAGCCACCATGGAATTTCATGTTGGAATGCACATCATGATTCTTCTGCTGAGTATTCCTTATCTGAGAAGAGGAAATATGGGTGTTTATATTTAGGGGCTGAGAGTAATGATGACAGATAAGAGGAGTTTGCAGTCATTTCTAAGGCATCAATGAGTATAGAGCTTACACTTTTTTGAGGAATTATGTGGGTACTTAAAATATTTTTCCAAGGCAGTCATAAACCTCATTTGACACTGGTCCTTGATTTGATAAGTTCAACTTTGTCAGACCATTTTGGTGCTTCCAGGGCAGTAGGAGATGCCCTCAATTCCCATTCCATAACATATTTTATAACAGCCCATCCTTAGATTTCAGGGCCCCTTAAAGGACTTATCTCAGGGTAACCTTTCCATAAAATTTCCTTTCTATAAAGTTCTGCAAAATTCTAGAACACACATGATGTGAGAAAAATGGGAACAAGCTCATGTTCCCTTTGAAACAGGGCAGTATATTTGAGGGTTACTATCCTCATTCTATCTGTACCCTGCTCTAAGTGTCCATGGCATAAGGAACATCAATACTAACTCATATTTGTAGAAAATAGTTTTCTTTCATCTTTGCAAAGTACTTTGTTATCATTTATTTGACCTAAACTCTGAAAATGTTTGAAACATTTAGGGCAGAAATCAGTACTTCCATTTTGAAGATAAGTAAATTGAAACCCAAGGAATTTATTTAAGTGATAAAAAGTGATACAAAAACAGCAAGGTAATAACCAAATTGAAACTAGAGCTGAGGTCACCAGAAATTAAATTACATCGCTTCCTGAAGCTTCTGTAATCTGCCTTTGAGATCTGGTAGAGGCACAAATCAAGAAAGCCTACCCTGAGGACATAGCCTAAAAATCTAAAATTTGATTAAATGTTTAGGTAAAATATTCAAGTGGGACAGAGACATCAGTAGGCAAATCCAAAATTGAGTCAAGGGAATACCAAGGTCACACAATTAAAGAGATATTTTCAGTTCAAAAGAAAAATACGGAGTTGAGAACAGATGAAGCTTAAAAAGTCAAGATTCAGGTAAACACAGGAAGAAAAACTGTGACGCCCTAGGCGGACTTCTTTCTCACTGGTTCTCAAGCTGAGGTGATAGGAACTCTGGGGTGCAGATTGGGGGGTGAGGTGGAAACAGTTTTGATTGTTATCATTGGGAGTGAGATAAGCATCCATTAAGTGGAGTCTGGACACTGTCATACATACAATACATACATATATAGTTATTAGTCCTTTAGTTGTAAGGATTGTTTAAGTTATGTCAAATTTCAGAAAACATGTACTACTGTTATGAGGGAGATGTTAAATATTCACATTTGTATTTCCTTTTCTGGTTGCTCAGGTAATGCATGCACATTAGAGATTCAAATGAGCACAGGCGGCAAGGAAAGCAATGTATAATTAGGTGGGACTTTACAAAAACCCATAGCTTTGATGACTGACTCTACTGAAAGCGATTGTGTCCTATGTTTTCTTGCCTAATCCCCATTTAAGAGAGCTTTCTTGCCAGCAGCATCTTTCCTGTGCTGAGAACTGACCTTGTAGTTTGAGCACCTTTAAAAAGGGATGTTTGGTATTTTCTCCTTTGTATTGCTAGGCTGAGCTAAGCACATGTAAACTGTAAAAAATAGGACAATGGACTGGTAAATTTAACTTCATTTAATATTTACCAGAAAAAGCTGGTCTAGGGTTGTTGAAAGCAATCACTTGCTTCCTAAAATCTAGAGCTCTATGTTCAATTTGGCAGTCTATTATGGCAATTTAATTTCCTTACTTAAAATTAATTCAAAATTCAATCGTCAGTTTCACTAGTGATATTTCAAGTACTAAGATAGCAACTAGTGGTTACTATAATGGTCAGTGAAGATACAGAATATTTCCATTATCACAGGAAGTTCCACTGAATGATACTCCTCTAGAGGGTATAGTCAACAGTTGATAATACTATTAGGACTCCGCTAATGGCTAGATGGTACTTTCCTGAGCATTCAAAGTGCCTCTGAATGGTCACTTGAAGGCTCTACCTTGTAGATGATAACTGTAGTAATTTCACTGATTTTCATTTAATTCACCCAACAATTACTTATTCAATATCTATTATAGATCAAATGAAAATTGTAACATTGGGGACAGAAATAAGCAATTGATAATGCCTTCAAGGAAACTAAATTCTTGTAAAGTACAATAATACATACATAAATAAAGTATGTACATATATACACATAAAATATGAGAAGTAATATAAAATAGGCTAGAAACAAATCTACATAAGAAAGGAAAAGCATTGAAGATAGTTGTAATTGATAAAACAGATACATGTTTGTTCAAAATAATAGCAATTTTTTTCTTTAAGTATACTTAGGTATATGCCATGTATACATAAAAGAAGATGGAGAAAAACATGCACAGACATGCACGAAAGAATATTCTTTATTTCAATGCCTCCTCCTGTCATAAACTCCCTCTCTGCCTTGGGGTAAAAATAAAACATTGGGATGAAATGATCATCTATGTAAAAAATTCAATATATTGTGAAAACTAGAAGAAAATAGAAGATGACACAAAGAAATTGAAATATATTCCCTGCTTATAGATTAGAAGAATTAACATTGTCAAAACGGCAATCTTACCCAACGCAATATACAGACTCAATACGATGCATATATAGCACTCTTCACAGAAATTCAACAAAAAATTCAATATCAGGAAGATGCAATCAACACCACAATGAGATACCATCTCATTCCAGTTAAGGAGCCAATCTCTTTCCCACATACCAGTAATCAACAAATGGAATTTGAAATTAAAAAACACAATTTTATTTACATTAACACCAAAAAACAATGAAACTCAAAGGTGTAAAGCTAACAAAATATGTGTAGGAGAACTATAAAATCCTGATTAATAAAGTAAAAATAAAAGAAGAAATAGAAAAATATTCCATGTACATGGATAGAAAATATCAATATTGTCAAAATATCTGTTCGTTTCAACATGATCTATAGATTCAATACAGTTATCTCTACAAGTATTTTAAGAAGGCAAACTGTTGAAGAATAACAAAGTTGGAAGACTGACAAATTCAAAATATGTTATAAAGTTACAGTAATCAAAACAGTGTAGTGTTGATGAAAGAATATACAAATAGATCAGAAAGTCAGGAATTGATCCACATAAATATAGGTAACTAATCTTTAACAAAATATCATGCACATACAAAAAATGAATTTTTCTATAATATTCATGTTGACACTATGCAAACACTTCAGTGTTGAATTGTGTGACCATACTATAAATAATTTATTCATTTATATGCATACCTGTTGGTATGCATCTGTTAGCTTTCTAATTTCAGTTATTTTGAATAATCCTATAGTATTTTGATACAAGCTTATGTGAGACATTTTGTTATATGTTGACTAGGGGTGGAGAGAATAGATTATAAGGTATGTGTGTTATTAGTTTTATCATAAATTTACAGTCTTCTAAATTGATGGGCTAAACATATATTTTTTTCCATGTTCTGTATGTTAGATACACTATGTAATATTGTTGTTT
Organism: Galemys pyrenaicus; assembly: GCA_019455555.1. Classification (NCBI taxonomy): domain Eukaryota; kingdom Metazoa; phylum Chordata; class Mammalia; order Eulipotyphla; family Talpidae; genus Galemys; species Galemys pyrenaicus. Next base: position 1,529,878 of record JAGFMF010011726.1, read on the forward strand.
ATTGATGCTAGTCACTAAGAAATGCAAAAATGGCTTTGGGATTCCCAAAAACCAGAAAGTCTTAATCCAGAAGGAATGATTTTGAAATACAAAAAAGGAAAAGTTTTATTTGTAAACATACTAAGGAGACATAAAAGGAGAACAGTTACCCTTCTCTCAGTGATAACCACTTCTATGCTGAGAGTTAATGTCATATTATTTTTATTCCCAACTATCTTCCTTCCATTTCCTATTATGGGAAATGTCTTATTCTGGCAATGGGAAAAACCACACAGAGAGCTGAATGTAGGCTGATAAAATGCAGTGCTTGGTTGAGCAAGATTTATCTGTCAAGATTCACTTGGGATGATGTGCTTCTCTCTCGGGGCTAACGCTCTGTATTATGAAGTTAAAATCTGGAGCTCTATCACATTATACTGATTTCCTTATATTACAGTGGACCCATGGAAGTAAACTATTTATTAATGCAGAGTTTTAAACCGTAAAACTTATACTTTCATATCATGTAAACTATAATAAAAAATATCTATTATGTTACTGGACAGGACTGATCAAGGTTCATAAAATATCAATACACTATTTAATCAATACTACACAAAAATTCTATTAGAGGAGCTCAACAATTACAATAGTGTAAATTGTCATACTTAGTTCAGAGCTGCTATACCAAAAATCTCCCTTAGTGGCTAGCAGTTCCAAGCCCCTAAACACAGACGTCATTATTCTCAAGGAAAGAACAGTCCCAAGAAAAGATTAATATATTTATTTAGGGCTTCTGACTTTTCTTAACTCAAACATATCATCATAATTCTTCCATTGTTGAGCTTGACCTTTCATGAGACATTTTCTCTTAGCAAAATCTCTCATTTAAGAAGAAAAGCTACTCCTTATCTCCTCTACCAGTTTTCAAACTGTTGTCATGTAACTTTCTCAGAAGTATTGAATAGCATATATTAAATAACTTATTATTAATCTTAAACAACACTTGGAAAAATGCTTAATAAGGTAGTGCTCAATAAATATTTGTTAGCTTGAATAGCATATTAATACTACCAGGGAAATAATCCCACAGAAAAAAAGATGGTGTCTTGGGTACTTTAACTTTTCACACCTACAAGCTGACGGTGCCAAGTTTTGTGCATTATTTCCTTTTATCTTTACATTCTTTGAATTAGATATTGTTAGACTTCATTCTCCAAACAAGGCAATGAATATTTAGAATTTAGGATCTTGTTTATAGTCACTCAAGCAGAATGAGGCCTTGATAAAATTTATTCTTATTTGTGAGGCTCCAAGTCTAATGTTGCATCTCAATATCTAGGTTCGTTTAGAGTTGAAGCAACTGAGCTGTAGAACTCTTAATTATATGTTTCCTAGGATGAAACACATATAGTTTTACAGCTTTAGAAGAGACAAGTATGAACATCTTATAGCATGAGGCAAGCGGGAACCTAGAAAAAGCATTTGCTGTCAACTTCACTTCAAATAGTAAGTTTTTACTCCGGTACTCTGCTGCAACTACTCTAGCAAAGAATACTGATGACTGAATAATTTCTAATCCAAAAGAGGTATGTCTACCCTTAATTTGACCTTTCAGTAGAACTGAATATCATGTGCCATCTCCACTAGATTCTCAGTATGAATGGGTAGAACAATTAAAGAATTTCTAACTATTCTTTTCTCTCTTTTTCTGTACCTTACTTAAGGTTTGATTTTCACAAAATTAAATGATATGAAGACCAGTATATATATTTTCTTCTAGTCATGATTGGAATATACATTTCCTTATTATACTATATATTTTCCTCATACATAATGTTTAGTGGTCACTGGTTGTACCTAGATTTTCACATCCAACATGAAATATTACGTAATTTAGCATTTTCAAAATAAAATGTTGTAAGTCAAGATGATTCAATGATGCTGAAATGTATGCAATGGTTGGGAAAAGTTAAGTATATGAGTAATTTCATCTTCGAATCAAAAGGATTATTAGGAAATAAGACCCAACTCCTAAAGAATTCCTCTTAAAGAATTTGTGAAATTGAGAATGGGTTGTTACCACAAAGAAAGAAGAAGAAATTGGGAAAAAGAGTTATCGTACACAGGATAGCATGTATTACTACTTTTTGAAAATGCCTTTTTTTTAGCCCCATTTTGTTCCCATAGTATCCATGTAGCACAAGATCAAATGCTCCCCTATAATTTGGTGAATTCAATGACACTTTAACTTCTCTAGAACAATCTGCAACTTGAAAGGCTTATGGGTACAAAAAGGTAGGTTGGGACCGGTGACTTTTGTGTTTTCCTGTTTTAAGCAGTTTTCTCCTCTTTTTGCTTGCACAATAAATCTATTTTCTTCCTAGGGGGTTTGTTTCTTCTCTATTATTTCTCTTTTCCTTTCATATCTTAAAAATTAAAACTCCATCGTTTGTTTTCTCTACTTAACTCTTCTGAGTTCTAATGGCTTTCGAACCAGTCACTGACATGCAAACCAAGAATATACAAGCCTAGATATTAGTCATGCAAATTCCTGCCAAATTGCTTGCCTGCAGATTCCAGCTCTGCAACGACTGGTGCTGGTTAGTGACCTCAGAGGTTATACAGCCTCTTTGTGTCTCACTTTCCCTATTGGTAATGTGGGGATAATGATAACCATAGTTACTTAACCATGGCTATTGTCACAAACAACAATATATATTGTACTTAAAATCTGACACATAATGAACATTTAATTATCAGTTATTTTGTATGACCTACATCTATAAATTTATTTTTTAAATCTTAACCTACATATGTAATTTCTATTCCTATCTCTGTCCATGTATCTTAAAGATTTCAGAAGTCCTATCTCTGAAATGGAATCAATTTCTCATATTACATTTTATCTGCTCTCTGATTCCCCATGTCACCTAGTAACAAAGCTGTCTATTCTGGGAACTGAACCTAAATACTGTAACTTTCCTCACTCATACTTGAGTTTATTACTTGCTCTTATACATTACACTCCCCCAAATCTACCAAAATTATCCCTTTTTCCTACTCTTGCCCTCTCCCCACTGCATAATTCAGAGGTGTTTACCTTTCCCTTAAATCAAAATTTCCCAAGTCATATTCCTTGGTGCATTAGATTACCGTAAACTTTTAATTGATGAAATTAACATAACCAAAAAAAGTTCTATGATGATGTTTGGGAGACAATAGCTTAACTCAAGTGATTTTTTTTTTTTTTTTGCTTTTGCTTACATATTCTTTACTTCATGATCTTTCAGTAACTTTACTGTGCAAACTGGTACTACAAATTACTATGAAGGACATAGTCTACATTGTTTCTCTAACTTAATCAAGAAATTTCTGTCTCTGTCTCTGTCTTTCTCTCTCTCCTTTCAGCACCTTACAGTAGTCTAGAATTTAGTGGATCATGATCTATAAAATGCTGGCCTGGACTGTTATAACAATCTCCAAATAAACTCTTTACCTCTGCCATAACCTCTTCCACTTTAACAAATGGGATTGCCAGAATATCATCTCCTCTTTGAATTATTTCTTTTAACACTTCAGTATGTCCTCTAAGGCCTTAGCAACACATACACACACCTATGCCTGACCCAGGTCCACCTTCCTAATTTCATCATTTTTCCCTGTTTTTCCACAGCACAATACACTTGCAGTTTTTCAAAAATAACGTTCTTCAAATTGTATTGCCTTTGACCCTTCTGTTCTCTATTGCTACATTGCTGGGTTCTTAAATCTTGGCATTATTGACAATTTGCACAGCTATTTGCAATGCCCTGTGCATTACAGGATATTTAGTAGCATCTCTGTTCTCAAACACTAGACAGCAGAGGCCCACTACCACCACCACTCCACTCTCCCCCCTCCAACCCACCCACGATGGGAACCACTGCTCTAGTAGACACTCCTATGCTAAGTCAAGGATCGCTATCGCATAAAAACCTTCTAAAACACCCAAGCATTCCCTTCAAATAGATGTAATCATTATTTTATAATAGTGATTCATTGAACAGTAGGTGGTGAGTACTGGAGTTAGCTTATGCAGATTGCCTGATAAGGCTTTGGCAAAATGTGTTTCCTCCCAACATCGCATTTAGTGGCATCATGTTACTTGTTTGAAATCAGTGATGGTGGGAGTATTTGTACCGCAAGGTGTATTTGTACCACAAGAATTGAAAAATGCAACAAATCATGGTTCTTTTTTTTCCTCTAGAGAAGTGGTTATTAGACAATTTTTAAGACCTTTGCTGGTATGCTCTTCCTTGGGTTGTAGAAACTCTTGGGACAACAAGAAAGACACTGTGTCAATGTTTCTAATCATTTCTTATATGTGGATACTAGCATTAGTGGCTGATTCATAGCAGTCAATCAAAATGTTAATAAAAACCATGTAAACATATCTAAATTACAGGCATGGGATTTCTTTAACATACTTTCTTTCTTTTTTTTTTTTTTTAAAGATTTATTTATTTATACATACAAGAGCTGGGGTACAGGCCAGAGTTGTGGGAGGTGAGAGGATTCACCAGACAGAGTGGGGAGCAGAACAGGCAGATCAATGGAAGCACACTGCCAAGAGCAGCAGCGGGGCGAGGCAGGAGAGGTCTGCTGTGCCATGTGGGTCCCCTCCCTGGCTGCTGGGGATCGAACTTGTGCTGCAGTGGCTGCGGTTTGCTTCATAGTGCGTTGCTTAACCCACTGCGCCACCAGGGAGGCCCTAACATACTTTCTTAAATAACGCTATGGCTTTTAAGTTTGGAATTTTCATGTAACAGTGAGATGTTTCAATGGTGTAGTTTACTGCTACATTTCTAAATTGCAGTGATTTTGTGGGAAGATTCTCAAGCTGCAGCAAATTTCTAAGTTTAATTATGGCTATTCTCAGCTTTTCAAAAAAGTTCTTGTAATTCCTTATGATTACTTTGACCATTTCATTCAGCAGGAACTTCTGTAAACTCATCTTCTTTCATTCTCCTAGCAATTACTCTTCACACCATGGTTGTTGTCTCATTTATTTTCTTTTGGTGATTCAGACTTTTATACTTATACTACATGTTGATTTTTACCTCGTTTATTATAAGATAAAATTACATATTTAGAAGAGTAATACCCCTACAAAGGATGCTAGGGAAGAGGATTACATTTTTAGGGCCTTAGCTGAATCTGCATTTATTTTGCTTTAAAAAATCCTAACACAAAAGAGCAATTTATAACTTTTTGTTAAACTTATCTGTTGAATAAAGAAACTGCTTTCTCTATTCTGTGTATGTTTTAATTGACATGTTTAACAATTAAAAATAAATAACAAAGATGTGCCTAAAAATTAGATTACATAGAAAAGCATGAGAATACAAAATAAAAATGACCAAAATACTTGCACACAGAGGTGATACTCAAAACTTTTTATAACTAGGATGGCCTGAGCCCCGACCAGTCAGTTTAGGCGCTGAATCACAAATGGCATGATCACATTCACGCCTATTGTTGGATGCCTGCATTGCCAGCAGGCACTCACAACAGATGCCAGTGTTTTAAGTGTACGTTTCTGGACATTTTAAATTTTATACAGATTAATGTATACATGCTTCACTTTTACAAAATATCACAACACAAGCCAATTAATTTTCTCCTACTACAACAATTTTTCATGGTTGCAGTTATCTTCATGGTTACAGTTTATTTACTTATCTCTTATTGGTTTCTCCCCACTCAATACCAGAAAGGCATGGCTTCAGTCTTTCTTGCTTGCCATTATTTATTTTGGAATTAATGCTTGGCACATGGAGAAGTGAAAATATGTGACATTAACATCTTTTCATGTAAATGGACATAGAAATATATTATTATTTTCTACATTGTATTGTATTCTATGTAGTGATATTTCACAAATCATAGAATCAAACTATTGTTGAACATTCAGATTACATTCATTCCTTCATCATATTTCTCAGAAGATTCTCCTTGTACACTTTGAATTTTGTGTATTTTTGAAATAAAATTATGGGACAGAAGTTAGAGAAGGTTATTGAGAGATATGAAGATGGTATTGTGAAATTTTGTGACACAAAACATTAAGTGACTGTAGATACAACTATAAATTTGCTAGACATATTCTAAATACATTAATTTAAATTATAAACATATAATCATTTAAGAATGATACATGTCATTACAAAAGAAAACATATCACATACGTGTTTACAGACTAAGATCTCACAGGCTCTGACTCACTTTAGGTATCAAGATACCAAAATAAAACCTCAAATGGAAGTCTTATCAATAAATTTCCTGCAGTCTGGTTGGATTGCTAATTCACCCAATTAGTCCCTGTAATAATTGACAATGAATAAAGAGGTGGAAGAGATTACAGTGAATTTTTTTTTTCTGTCCTCACTAAGAATAGTGATTTCATTTTTGGTGTTCAGGTGTATATTTATTATAGAAATATTCACACTGTCTAGATTATAGGTGGAACAGAAAAGCTGTCATTATCTCCTAAGAGTTGTGAAATGGTGTTGTCAGGGCATGGATAAAAATATAAATCTCGTGAGTGAAAAGATCTAAACCACAGCAGCTATTACTCCTACACTAAGTTTCCAATGGAATATAAACAATAAAAAAGCTAAAGTTGGGATAACCTTGGTGAATACAAGCAAAATGAAATCATATCACCCCAACTTACAAAAACATCAGAAGTAGAACAACTGCAGTCAAAAGGAGTCCTGGGTATCTTTTTGGTTGATAAATTTCAATTAAATGAACTTTTCTCCAATGGGTTAGGATAAGTAGACTGACTGTGATTTAGAGCAGGAATAGAATCACAAGTTCTCGGTTTGTTTTAGTTGTAAAACTGTTGTCTTCCATGTAAATCACATGTTCCCAAAGACCACAGAAAACAAGCAGTTAAAATTCAACTGGTAAATACTGCTAAACATTTTGAGAGCCCTTCCATCCAGCTGAGATGCGAATTCACCATCTGTTTTGAAACCATATTGAGTAGACAAAACCTCATGTAGCTAACTTAACATAATTACTTCAAAGAGAAAAGCAGCCTTCGGCTGCTAAATGTCAAAGCTGCTTATTTCTCAGTACAGTTGAATGCAGAGTCAGCAGAGCTACATGGAGATTTGAAGGTGAATGACCACACAGGTCTTCAGCCAAGAGTCTGGGCTGAAGACAATGATTTTTTTTTAAGTATTCATATTTATAATTTGTTAAAACCAAACCCTCAGGAGAATAATGGTTTACTTCCTAAATTAGTTTTGCTTACACCTCCAAGGTACCAAGGACAATGACAATGGATTTGTCAACCTAAAAATAAATTCAGAAGGCAGTTTAAAAGGCAAAGCATTTACTGGGGAATCAAAGAATTGCAATTTGGGGTGCACAGATTCAGACAAAAAAACCAAAGTGTTCTCTAATGAGAAATAAAACTGGTGTTGTTTTTAAGGGAAGAAGAGAGGAAGATGAGGTAAGACACTAAAATAAAATAAAAAGAGTTGATTAGTGTTAACAAGATTAAACTATTCTTGACTACACATCATTATAGCAAAAAGTACATAATTTCACCTTATGATCTGGATAACTTCTCAAAAACATATTTACTTAATGATTTATTAAACAATTGCTTTTAGCCAGTCCAAAGGTCTTTGGCCCAATTTAAAAGTCTTACCCTATTTCAAACTAGACAGGTTAATGTAATTTCTTTGTAATGATTGTCCAACTTCATTTTAAATGGTTTCACAAATGGCAGCTTCCCCAGATAAATGATTCCAAGTGGCCTCTTAAATTTTGGTAAGAAGAAAATAGGATGAAGAAAAAGAATTAAATGACTGTAGTCATTGGCTTCCCCAAGTTAAACATCAAAATCAAGTCACATAACGATGTCCAAATGCCTTGTATCTTTATAGCTTAATTTACAGTCCTTCCTTTTCCTTAAAAGTTAACTTAACCACTAGCATTCTCTATGTGTATTTTAAATTGCCCTTTCTTTGATTATTGATGTCTGTTATAGGCAGAATTCGTAGTCATACAAATACATATTGCTCAATCAACAAATATATATTGAGAACCTAGTATTTGCTAGACAATTTACTACACACAAAAAAGATCAACTGAGGTGTATTTAACAACTTTTCTCACTCCACATAATAGTAATATAATTATTTTTTAAAAATAAACTTTAGTATCTGTGTATGTGAAAGTTGAGGGAATTTAATAACTCATAATTATTTTGACGATTCTGTTCTAAATAATGTTTTCTTTAAGGTAGAAAAACAAAGTTCTGTTGAAATGAAGAGACACGGGACCTCCCTGGTGGGCGAGGGGTTAAGTCTCAGTGCTCCCACTGCCTGCCCCCCATGACAGCCTAAGTTTGCCTGAGTTCAATCCCCAGCCAGGGAGCTAATCCACATGTTTCAGCAGACTTCTGTTTTGCCCACTGCTCCCCTCAGCAGTGTATTTCAGTTTATCTGCCTGTTCTGCTCCCACTCTTTCTCTGATCAACCCTCTCATCATTCCCCCACCTCTAGCCTATACCCCAGTTAATCCACACAAAAATAAATAAAATACTTAAAAAAAAGGAAATGAAGAGATACAGACTCTCGCAGAATTAAAATAAAAAAGAAAGTATTGTAGAATGCAGGTAGATATGAGGAATTTTTTAAGAGAGAAAGTACTGGAGAATAAAATTTGGGGTAGGCAAAAGTCAAAAGCAGCTAGCTCTGTGGTCTCTGCATCTCTGCTGTCTTATACAGTCACCAGCACTGTGGAGACAGTTTACTTAATATTCAAGGGGTTGACAGAAAGTCTGAATTGTTATCAGTATCATTTCAGAGAAAGAAAAACTCTCTTTATGGTCCTCTCAGACAAATCTAAATGCAGTGTGGGGAAGCATATCAGTGACTGACAGGGGCTAGAGGTTAGGTGGTATTACTTTGTTTGGGAAGGGGCACAAGGAACTCTTCACGGTGATGGAAAATGTTGTATGTCTTGATAACACAGACACATAATTTTAAAAAAATATTAAATATAAGTAATTTTTCTAATATACATATTATATGTACAGACCTTTTAATCAGCCTGACTGGTCAAGAGGTCAGAGCAATTGAAATAGAGCAACTCAAGCTATCAATTAAAAAGCAACCATTTGTCACTGATAGCTATATGCAGCAAGGATATTAAATACCTAGCTGGAGGTCAAGTCCAAATTAAAAGTAACAGATGGCCCTCATAACACACTTCTGAAATCAGTATAAAAGTAGGAGTTGAAAACAGTCAATAAGTTTTGAGATTCCTGCCTATAGGGTCTTTGAAGCCTTCTCCAGATTTTGGTATCTGTCTTGGGAGGTTCTGCCCAGAAATGTAGTATTCCAAAGTGGTTCACATCTCTCTCACCAGTGGTTCATATCCCCTCCCCTTTTTAATTTCAATTGAAGTGTATGCTTCTATTATCATAATGTGGATTCCCCCAATAAGATTATATTATGAATATACACAACTGACTCAAGTTCTAAGTACAACTTCACTCCAGTGGTAATTAGCACTTTTGAGATTAGAATCTCATATACTATTTCATAAGCTATACATTCAAAATGTTGATTTTTAAAAAATATATTTAGACATAACTCTGAAGGATATTGAACCACATCATATGTAGTTTGAGAATAATAATTAACAAACCAACTGTGTCCACCATAGCTCTAGGATGGCAGAAATTGACTTCTGAAATGACAGTGTGGGAGTTCCAAATAGAGCAAAAACCACTTAAAGCCTTGGAAATGGTCTTACGCAGAAGCAGTAAATAAAGAAATCTCTACTGAATGACATTTATGAAAATTCATTCAGAAAATAAGAGTATGGTATTTGAACCAAGGCCACTCTCTCCCTTCCCTCTTTCAGAATAACAAGGTATAGAGTCTCCACTCTTATAGCTAAGAACACAGAGCTCATCTCTCCCTCACTTCCATTTGAAGAGCTTCCTTCCTGGGAGAATGGGGATGTCAGCACTTCTCATTGTGTGCCTAGATACCTATTACAGAAGTTAAGTACAAACTGAGTGTACTTAAGAAATAGGTCTCCTTTCACCTATCTGATCCCACTTACATAACCATGGTTCTACCTTGTGTTTGACATGCTGAGAATACTAAGACCCAGTCACCTTTGACCTGGCTTATGAAACTATGGCTCAATGCCAGGAGAAGTGGTCCAAAAAGACTCTAGGATGTTGTCCCATACTCCACCAACTACCCAGTTTCTGAATGGGAATGTTACTGAGAAAGAAGCTTCCTGTTGTCAAGTTCCTACATCAAGAGCCTTGGTTTAGAGATTTGCCTGAGGGGAGATGTAGATCATATAAAGGGTAGCACCTAATCTTTTTCTAAAGGGACTCACTTCATTTGCTACATATTTTTGATAAATGTCACTTAAGAGCACTTTCTAGGCAATGGAGATTGTGGGGAAAGACAAATGATAAGAGATTCAAGTTATACTCTAAATTACAGGCAAGATCTGGTGTAGGAAGGCAAGAAGCAAGAGACAAAACAACTGGGAAGAGCTCTTCCAGGTGAAAAAAAAAATCAAAAGCTGACATCCAGGAGTATGTCATGAGAGAAGCCAGAAAGGACTGGATTACTCTGGAAAGAAATTTATGCCCTATGACACTGTTGAAAACAATAGAGCAGTCACCCAGCAATGGGAGCACGAGGGACTGAGGTGATGGTGCACTGGTGAGATGGTGATGGGGAATACATGGGGATTACAATTGATGGCAAGTATATGTAAATTAAAAAAAAATTATATTAATAAAAAAAGAGAAAAAAAATGATGCTATCAAATAAAAAAAAAAACAAAGTTTAACAGCCAGTATAGTCAGGGAAAGAGACATACAGCGCCCACCCAAACCACTCCTATCCCAGGGTAAGAATAAGCATACCCCAAACTGAAAAGTCAAACAGAGGCTTAATGTAGGAGGTAACGAAGAGGTAAACTTCACTCAGTCCATCCAGTCACTAAACAAATAAATACACAAATACAGTAAGAAGCCCAGGGGAGCAGGATACAGCAGTAAGGACTAGTACCTAGACATGCTACTGAATCTTTTCTAAAATGTCCAGTTTTTAATTAAAAATGCACAAGGCATGTAAAGAAACAAGAAAATACAACCAGAAGAAAGAAAAATGCAGTCTATTCAAAATGCTAGTGAGAAAAACCAAATATTTATTCATTAGAACAAGACAAAAAGAACACTCATTGGCCAGGATATTTATTTGGTCAAATAGTTTTCCCTGCCCTAGACTTGTATAATGAGAGTTCCCTGAGAAATGCTGCACTCAAACGCAGGATCTCAATGGATATTAACCTTTCTCTTCTCAGTGGGAAGGCCATACTTTCTAAGTATCCTTGGGACCTTTAGCACTTAGAAAGCTGACTTTTCCCAACATTCTGTTAACATCTAGAACCTCAAGACAGCTAAGTGTCTAGGCCAATGATAAGTAGGCCATTTTAAACTTGGTTCGCTCATAAAAAGAAAAGAGTAAGAAAGGAATGGGATCTTTATTCTGGAATATAGCAGTGGGGTTTTTTCTACACCCTTGGCCAAGCATACCTCTTGATTTGAATCAGCTTCTCTAAGCCTCCAGTCCTTCTGTGGTAACTTTTAGTTATGTAATCTATTATTTTTTTTAATTAAATACCTACTATATGCCAGGTACTAAAACATTGCAAAGGTGAGGGACTGGTTACTCTTAGTAAGTTCTTACCTGTATATCCACAATTGCAAGACACCATTCAGGCACAGGTGCAACAACAATGGGGTTTATTAACAAAGGGGAGATTGAAAAAAAAGGGAAGAGTTTTTAAAGTCACAGAAGGATTTGCTTATTTGTGGGGTATATCACTACTGTGACTTGATATCTGAAGTCCATTGTCATCTTTTTTTTTTTTTTTGAGGATTTTATTTATTTATGCATACAAGAGCTGGGGTACAGACCAGAGGTGTGGGGGGTGAGAGGATTCACCAGAGACAGAGTGGAGAACAGAACAGGCAGATCGACTGAAGTATACTGCTGAGGAGAGCAGTGGGGGAAGCAGGAGAAATCTGCTGCACCATGTGGGTCCCCTTCCTGGCCGAGGATTGAACTTCAACTCACAAGGCAGTGGCTGCAGAAGCCCCACAGTGCAGGGCTCAACCCATTGTACCACCAGGGAGACCCTGAAGTCATCTTAGAGATTTTATTTCCCCCCAGGCTCTGTAACTACAGAAAGCCTCTTCCTATTGTTTTCACTGAGCACGGTTGTTGTTGTTGTTTTTTTTTTCAGACTGAGGTTATGACAAGTAATCTAGGTGTGTATGTTAATACAAGGTACAAAAGAATCCCTTCTGAATGGAGAGTTATGTTGGTGCTGACTAAGGATGCTTTCTCCTTCTCAACCTCATCAATCTCCCCTTTGTTAATAAACCCCTGCCGAGAAATTGAGAGTTTTGCTTATATTGAACCTGGGGAATTGCCAGCAATTAGGCTCATATAAAATTATCTCAAATGCTTGGAAATGATGAAAAGGTAGATTAGCAGATAAATCCAGATTGTCCAAGAATTTATTCCATGATTTCTGTAGGCAAGACACAAAATTCCTCTGAGTTGGCTTCATTCTGTCCTGACTTTATTTCCTCAGTAGTCATAGATTATGGGCACCTTGAGTGACCACTGTGTTTGCTTGCCCACTTTTGTATCCCTAAGGCCTTCCACACCAGAGGTGTTCAGTACAGATTTGTGGTGGTACTCTCGGTACTTTGTTGTCATTTTCTGATCCATCTGAATTATTGCAGAAATTGCATAAAAGCTGCACATGAGATTGCTTTGGCTGGCTCCATGAGATAAACAGATGTTTCTGCCAGACAATTTATTCCACACTGACATAAAACCAGTGGGGAAAGAAAAATGATAAGTTTTATTAAGTCACGGAAGTCTATCCCTGTATTCATTAATTTATGTCTGTTGGCCAATGTGTAGAGATGGTCATAATAAATGATAATAGCTTCTAGCAGTTTATCTTTCCCATCACAGTTATCCTTTTGCACACAATCCAATTTCAATCAAGAAACACAGATGTAGTGTTTATTGGGAAGAGACAGTCTGGAGATTTATAGTCAATATACCACTCACCAATTAAGAGGAATTGCCCAAATAACTTTCATCCACAATGATTGAAATCTAGGCCTATTTGAGAAGAAAGTAAAAAGAATTTTATGAAATAAAAACACAATTGCAATTTTTTCTTTTAAGACTATTCAATTTAATATCTTGCATTTTCATTCAGAATATGTTTAGAAGAGTTTAAAAAGTTCAGAAAAATATATATTAGTAAGTCTCTAAACCAGTTGAAGGAAAATAGATACATCCAATGGTAGTTAAAATAGTCTACTATTCTATCTTTGTTCTGATGTGAGCACCCTAATTCTTTTCTGAAAACAACTGTTATCCCTCTAATTCATGTCATGCTAGTGAAGATGTTTCCCTGCATAAGACCAAAGGTGAGCATGTGAATGGCAGACACCAATTAAAGTAGCATTTCTCTCTAGCTAATGTATTAGTCCAAGCATGGTTATTGGCCAATCATAGTTAATTCTAGAACTTATTTAAACATCTTAGTTTAAAAAATATGCAAATGGCATATATACATATATAATATACAAGTAATACAGTTAAAGTAAAAGCCCTCAAAACATCCCCACTTGTCCCTCCTCTCAAAATTCTAGTCTGCTAAATAGTCCGAAATCCTTGGGAAATCAAACAAAATAATGACAGATCATCTTCTAGGAATTTAACCATTTAGCTAAGGTCAACTGTGACCAGGAGATAAACAGTTTTAGTATATTAGTAGGAACCAAAACTTGACTGAAATGGATTTACTAACAACTGAGAAGAGAGGAATTCAGAGAATAAGTAGGTGTTTTTGAGAAGGCATGTCATAAGAGAAGTAAGCAATAAAGCGTTGGCTGGCAGGAACACTGTAGTCAATAATAATCACTATCTGAGTGATTCCTACTGTATAAAACCTAAATTGTGCCATCTACCTGGTAAAAGATGGTTACCCAATAATAAGTAACTGACTGAGGGCTAGCTATTAAATAGACTGATTAGTGAAAAATAATGATTGAGCATGAAAGCATGGACCAATGTTAGTCTTTCCAGAATCTGAAACAGGAGCATTGAACCAGAAACAGTTAAGATGCTGGTGGGAAGAGAAGAAGCTCAAGAAACCACCAAGTCATGAAGACCAGATAATATATCTTAGTGACTTTAATAATTCACAGTGACAACAAGGACCAACAAAATGCTGTTATGCCTAGTAGAGTCTCAGTTACTGCAGTCATCTTAACAATGGTACGTTCTGAATAATCCTTTGTGTTTTGTGAAGCCCAGCTTCAAATTCCTATTAAAAAATTAGAGTTTACTTTATATTCATAAACCTTTTGATCTTGCTTCTCCACTCTGCCTTTATGAATCCATTGATAAGGTGACTGTGGTTTTTTCCTCTAGTGTCTGCACTAATGCTTTCCCTTCCTAATCCCTCCTTCTCCAGCTAAGAATCAGAGTGAAGCTCACCTCATACTGTCTCCCTGGTCTCATTCATCGCAATTTACTTCTATGTCAACTTGCCTCTCCTAGTTTACAGGAGTACACTGAGATTAGGGTCTTTGTTTTACTTATTACACCACTCCTAGCAACTACCAAAGTATGACTTATAATAGTAATAAATTACTCACTAAATGAATATAAAGGTAATACGGTATGAACAAAATAAGATACATGTGTACAATCAAATGTACATACAACCCACTTAGAAAATGGGCAGAAGAACTTCAAAGACACTTCTCCAAAGAGGAGGTGCAAATGGCTAACAGGCATATGAGAAAATGTTCAACATCACTCATAATCAGGGAAATGCAAACTAAAATCACAATGAGATACCGCCTTACACAAGTAAGAATGGCACATATTTTAAAAACTAGCAACAACAAATGTGGATGTGGAGAAAAAGGAACTCTACTACACTGCTGGTGGGAATGCAAGTTAATCCAACCACTATGGAAAGCTCTATGGAGGTTCCTCAGTCTACTAAAAACTGAGCTACCATATGACCCAGCAATGCCACTCCTAGGGATATATGGAAAGGACACAAAAACACTGATTCAAAAGAATACTTGCACCCCTATGTTCACTGCAGCACTATTTGTAATTATTAAGACTTAGTAACAACCCAAATGCCCAAAAATAGATGATTGGATCAAGAAGATGTGGTACATAGACACAAAGGAATACTATTCAGCAATCAAAAAAGGCAAACTAGAATCATTTGTAGAGACATGGATGGAGGTAAGGGATTACCCTTAGGTAATCCCAAAGGTAAAAGAAAAATATTGGATGGTTTCATTTATAGGAGGATAGAAGGGAGCCAAATAAGGCATCAAGGAAAAGAACAATAACAACAAAAATAAAATCACAACAAAACAAAAACAAAGAGACAAAGACAAATCAGAGACACTTTGGGGAGCGGGGGAGGGATAGTGAATGGGATGAGGGCAGAAAGAGCACAAAGGATTGAGGTGGTGGTGCACTGGTGAACTGGTAGTGGGAATTCCATGGGGACTACAAATGATGTCAAATATACACAAATAAAAAGAAGTGGAAAATAAAAAATAAATAATATTTCATGTTTTACAAGGTTGATAAAATAATATTACCAATCTTTTTAAAAAATGTACATACAACAGAAATGTAACCAGATCCCTGTGGGCTCAGAGGCCAAAGAGCAAGCTCTGCTGGGACTGAAGCACACTGGCCTCAGCCTGCCACCTGCAGGTGGTTCCTCCTCCTCTGCCCCCAGTGAAGCTGGCTCTGGCCATGGCTCCTCTGAGCCAAGCCTTCCCTGACCTAAACACAGGATGGTCTGGGCAGAGGTGGCTTTTCCCTCTTCATATCTAGCTCTAAGATCCTAAATGGACCCATAAGGTATGAACAAAAAGGACCAATCAGGTTCCAGCTCAGTTCATTAATTATTCAGATTGAAAATGGAAAATAAGCTGAATGGTACTAAGTGGTCCACTCAGGCTTGTAGGTGGAGACCCTAAAGAGAATATAAAGCAGAGCAAGAACTACTTGAGTTAGTCAGCAGCTGGCCTTTGAAGAGGAAGAATTCATTGAACTACCTTAGAATTCTGCTTCAGCACCAAACAAAGAAAGTCAGTCAGCAGCAAGCCCTCAAAAGGAAAGCATTCATCAAACCACCTTCAAAGACGGACTTAGCAGATGGTCTCCAAAGACAAAGAAGCACTGAGCAGACCACCTTGGTGGGAATCAGCAGCTCTTGGGGACTTCCATACAACCTTTAGACCTTCACAGATTTGCAGACTCCAGCTGCAGCACCTACCTCTGGCCCTGCCTTACCTGCAAGTAGCACCACTGGGCTCAGTTCAGCATCTCAAAGAGCTGACCACAGCCTCTGGTTCTCTAGTATCACATCCTGGTGCTGCTGAGTCCATCACTGTCTGGTCCAACAACTGGCCCACAGCAGTAGCTGCAGTCTCACCTTATCTTCCACAAGTGACATTTGTTTGGGGATTTTGGAAAGTGTGGACACTGTCTGAGGTAGGAAAGATGGACATTTGTGGCTTCAGAAACTCTTTCCTTTTCCTCAATCTCCTGCTTGTTACATTACCCTGTTTGTCGCTGCACCTTGAGTTTGAGTAACATGTCTATGGGTGAGAAATCACTCAGTGACCTGTCCCTGCCTTGGCATTGTAGCAATGTTTCATGTACTTTTTTGCACTGTTCCAGAACTACAAGTGTTCTGGACTGTAATAGGCATAAATATCTCTTCTATTTCCCTGGTAACTCTTCCCTCCCTGACCCCAGGAAAAGAAAAGCAACTGTGAACATGCTTCTTTTTTTCCCTATTGATGCGCCCATTCATTTAAAAAAATTTTTTTTTCAAATAAATCTAACCAGGCCAACATTTCACACTTATTGTTAACTTTAGAAGCCAATATTTTAAAACCCGAAATTTAAAAGCTTTAATATAATAGAGCAATGGAGAGAGAAATGTTCCAGTGCAGTTTACCTTTGGGAGCACTTTATTTCTTAATTTAGCCATTTTGTTTATACGTAGAACTCTATGGTGCTAATAGACAATGAATTCCATACTTTTGCTCCCTTGTAATTAAACAGACTTTTGAAGTTTCTCAGGTACTTTCTTTAAATTTTGCATACCTTTTCCACAGGAAATGGGGGTGGGTCTCTGAATCTGTATAATTGTGTGTGTGTGTGTGTGTGTGCGCACATGTAAAGAAAGAGAGGTAGAGCAGAATAAAGGAAATTCTTCACCAGTCCTCTAGATGCCATTTTAGTTTTACAGAGATTTGAAAGGTCTGCTGTGTTTTTGTTTTCATAAATACATCTCTGAGGAAATGGGTCAATCTAATGAAAGAAGATGGGCCAAGGAAGGAGATTCAGAAAAGTACTATCCCGTGTGCCAAGTAGATATAAGCAGAGTCATTCTCCAGTATTTCTTAATTTTTCTAGTAACTCCTAAAAAAGTATCTCTATTTATCGATGTAGAGTCCCGAATTATAAATTAAAATAACATTTTAAAATGTCTATATGATTTTTTAAACATGCAGCCATTGTCACTTTTTGTGTAGTACATAGGTCGTATAAAAATTTATGAATTCTATATGGTACACATACCAGGCAATTCTTAATGATAGGACCAAAGCACTAAGTCATCAAAATTACTAATGCTGAGAAATAAGAAACATTGCTCTCTACTAGGAAAAGATCAGATTGAGTCAGGTAAAATAATATTACTTGAAGTGAAGTCGAACTCATTCTTGGGCAAACCAACAAAGGCTAAGACATTCACCAACTAAGAGTTGGGTGCATTGTCCTGATCATGGATTGGAAGAATCAACATTGTCAAAATGGCCCCTCTGCTTACAGCAATATAGATATTCAATGCAATGCCAATAAAAATATCAATGACATATTTTAAGAACTGAGCAAATACTACTGAAATTCATATTCAATGACAAAAGACCTGAACAGCAAAAAAAATCTTGACAAAGAAGAAAGAGAATGGAGGTATTATACTTCCAGACCTCAAGCTATATTGTAAAGCCACAATAATTAAAACAGTCTGGCACTGGAACAAAAACAGACATGTGTAATAGAATTGAGAGCCCAGAAATAAACCCATACAGCTAATCTATGACAAAGGAGCCAAAATATACACTAGAATTACAATCTACCTTTCAACAAATTGTGCTGGGAAAACTTGACAGCTGCCTGTAAAAGAATGTATCTAGACCACAATCTCACATTATACAACAAAATCAACTCAAAATGGATCAAAACCTGAAACCATAAAATACATAAAAGAAAATATAGACAAAATATATCACGACATACACTTTAACAGTACCTTAGAAATTCATCCCTAACACCAAGGAAAACAAAAGAAAACATAAACAGCTGGGACTATATCAAACTAAAAAGCTTCTGTACAGCAAAAGAAACCATAACTAAAATGAAAATACACACTACTGAATGGGAGAAAATATTTACACACCACATATCTGAATAAGGACTGATGCCAAAGATATACAAAAAAATTATAAAACTCTACAAAAACAAGACAAATAACCCACTCAAAAAAATGAGCAAAAGGACTAAATAGACACCTCTCCAAAGAAGAAATTCAAATGGCCAGCAAGCACATTAAATAAAAATCACAATCACTTATAAGATAAATGCAACTCAAGACCACAATGAGATATCATCTCACTCCTATGAGAATGGCCCATATCAAAAAGATCAGAAATGACATGTGCTGGTAAAGATGTGGAGAAAAGGGAACCCTCCTACACTGCTGCCAACTGGTCCAGCCCTTATGGAGAGCTGTATGGAAGGGCCTCAAAACATTAAACATGGATATGCCACCTGACCCAGTAATTCTACTCTTAGGCATCTATTCAGAAAATTCAAAAGCACTAATTCAAAAGGGAAGGAAACTTACACACCCATGTTTATTGTAGCACTATAGCTAAACTATGGAAACAACCTAAGTACCCCAACACAGATGAGTGGATCAAGAAGATGAGGTATATGTGGTATACATATACATATACACATATATATGCAATGGATACTATTCAGTGATGAAAAGATAAATTAAACCATCTACGGCAACATGGATGGAGCTTGAAAGGACAATGCTAAGTAAAGTAAGTCAGAAGGAGAAAGAGAAATAACAGATGGTGCCACTACTATGTGAAATATAAAGTAACTAAATTAATAGTCAAATAAAGAAAACTTAAAAACTAACCTTTTATAGCTGACTACAGAACTGAAGCACCAAGGGGAGGAGAAGGTGGAGGAACTGGAAAGAACAAAGAGGGAAGGAAGTACAATGGTCTGTGTTAGTGGAATATGGGTGAATTGGTATTAGGTGCACTATGGTGGTAATAACTGATAGGGGTATCCCCATATTACCTCATTAAAAATAAATTATAAAAAAATGGGTGTATTCATTCCTTTACAGCAGTGCTTCTTTCAGTCAGGGACAATCTCCCCCAGTTCCTACCTCCCTGTCTCAGTCTCAAGCAAGGAAACATTTGGCAGTACCTGGAGACATTTTTGATTGTGCCAACTGCAAAGAGGATGCTACTGGTGTCCAGTGGGAAGAGATACTGTTAAACATCTTAATACCACAGAAAGCTCCCTAAAACAAATAAAGGCCCACTCCAAAATACCAATAATATGATCCCATGATTGAGAAATCTGCTTACAGGAACTCTCAGTAGTAATTGTGAGGTTGGGCAATACTGTTTTTAACTAAAAAGGTATTTTTATTGCTTTGATTTTAACTAGAAGAAATCACATTTTTACTGAGATTATTACCATCTTGAAATAGTAACTACTTGGTGACTTAATAAAATTACTCTATAAATTATTTTAATTACTATGAATTTAGGAAGTTACCAAATTCCCTACAGCTGGTATTTACTACTTCATGCCCCAGTTTGCTACATAACTTCTGGTAAACTCTAATTATGAAACAACTTTAGTGACATTGGATATGAAACATTTTACTTTTCATATTTTCTCATGTTAAGTCCATCTTTTTTGCATGGGAAATATTAAATATAACTTACTTAGCTGAGTTCTGAAAAAAAAAGTAGAGGGACTAAGATGGCAAGTGATGGAAAGAAGACATTTAAGTGATAAAAACATTAATGGCTAACATGCAACAGGCCTTTGTTGTATTCTAGTACAATCCTGAGTGCTTTGTAGGTAAAACTCATTTAATCATCAAAACAATTCTATGAATGTCATATACTATTTGGGTATATTATTTTTATCAACTGTTTTAAAGATGAAGCAAACAAGACTCAGTGAGCTTAAATATCTTTCCCAAGTCATCTGGGAAAGTAATGTCAAGAGAGCTTTGAACACGTCCCTAGTCTGGCTCCTGACTTCATTCTCAAGCATGAAATACAGTCTATCAACTAAACGTTTACCATTTGTGATAAAGGAAACAAAGTGTCCTAAATGCAACATAAGGACTGAAGAAAACAATAAACTCCCAAGCTAAGGCACAGTCTTGTGACCTACTTCCTAGACATTACATAGTCAGAAATTCTAAGAAATCCGGAGAATCACAGACCCACAGCTACTATAACAATGTTCATACAGACACAGAGAATCATCATATCCAAGAAACATGAATTTGTTCAGCTGAATAATGCCACTGAAAGGTTTGACATTAGACAGGGTGCAAAGTCCTGCAGCACATAGTTCTCAATTCTCCCAATAATTAAAATCACTTCTGTTGTCCAGGACGTAGAGATTTTTATTTCCAGTCATGTAACTTATGCTTGAATTCACTGTGACAAAGCCAGGTTGTGTATAGAATAGCTAAAAACTACTAGGCAACCAAATTATTACAGTGTAATAAGGCTAAGCATTAAACCATCAAATAATCTTGAGGACATTTTGTAGCCAACCTAAATAGCTAATCGAATGAGATCATAGGCTCTGTGGAAAGCAAAGCTGGCCATGTTTGGGCTGAATTTCATCAACCAATTTCTTTGTGAAAGTTGGGGGAAGGAAGTAGGTTCTTTCCTCAGGATTAAGGTCAATCTCTAGGTATTCCTATTTCAGATTTATGAGGTTGTACTGCAGGGTAAGGCTGACTTTCTTTAAAGCTGTTAAGATCATTCCTCTGATGGCTTAGGTTTATTGCACTTTCTAATTCTTCCAAATCTAATTTAAAATGCTAAGCATAATTTCCATTTAAATGCCAACACAGGCTTTAGAAAGTGAAAATGTAAAATTAAAAGGGTATACCCAAGACAAAACACCCAAACAAAAGAAGAGGGAAAAAAAGATAATGAGAATGAGCAAAAGAGAAAATACACACAAGGGAGAAATTGCTGCTACTGGGTATGGAAAGAGTATGAACAGATTTCAATTCATTCTTGCATTTCTCATGGAGCTGTGGAAGATAGCCCCAAATGCTTAGACAGGGGCTGGAAAAGCTGGGTCTCTATGGGAACAAAAGCAGCATACCGCCATGTGGGATGCTTTCTATGCATGAGCTTCAGCACCATTCCTCTTTCCCTGTTCAAAATATTACTTGTGGTCTCAGCCTCCATTATGGCACCCTGCAGAGCTGTGAGCAACAAGCCTGCATCTTTAGCTGTTTTTTCCTCTCTTCTGAATTCAAATGTATATGACTTCAAACCACTTCTCTATTTTTGTCTTGCCTGCAGTTTACCAGGATACTTTCGCCCCACACCATTGTGTAAACACTCAGTTCAGTGTCTAACACTGATGCTGCAAAAGCTCAGAAAGTTACCTTGTCACTGGTGTTAGCCAAACAGTCCAATTATTATCAACAATGCTTAGGCCTCATCAGAAACACACTGCTAGTATTAGTCCTTTGTTCTCATTAGCCTCTACTGGCCAATAAAAGATCAACATCATCCACTAACTAAAGACAAATGAGACCTTTCAGACTGTAAATTCTTTCAGCAGTCTATGCAGACTTCCTAATAGATCTTCTTTTATCATTATGAGATTTACTGTTAATTTCTCAGCTGTATCTGGCTGTTGGGATAGACTTCACACATTATTTTGCAGGTCTATTAAGGTTCTTAGATACTTAAGTTAGTTCATGCTTGGAGGGTTTTATTAATTAACTATGGAGCAATACTACCTTTTATGACAATGTTTCTCAAAATGGTATTCCTGGATCACTAGCAATCAAAAGAAAAATTTTTAAATAATACAGTACATTCATCGGATGGAAATCTATTCTAAAATGATATACTTAATAACATAGACAAATTTCACAAATATTATACTAACTGAAAGAAGTTGGATTAAAAAATATATTATGAGATACATTAATATGGATTCCTAAAATAGGCAAAAGCTTATAGAGATCAGATCAGTGATTGCTTCTGGGAGAGGGGTACTATCTGGAAAGGCCCATGGAGATGCTTTCTTGGGTCATAACGATATTCTAGTCTTGATTTGCTTTCATAAGAAATGACTTAAGAAACAAGATCTTGCATATCAGTGTATATGTACCATACCTCAATTTTTTAAAAATAATGGTTTCTTGTGCTTTACTACCCAATCATCTGCATTTATCAAAATAACATCTTAATTTTAGAGCAAAAAACTTCCAAAGATACTAGCATGTCTGTAAACAATCTCCACTATTGCCAACCTCATATTACTATGGTGCATTTGTTATAACTAATGGACCAGTATTGTCATTATTATTAACTAAACCTCATACTTTATTTAGATTTTCATTATTCCCCCCAACCTCTTCTCACCCTCCCTCCCCCAGTACCCCCGCAATGTCCAACCAGCATATCACATTGCGTTTAATCATCATGTCTCCTTTGGGACCTTCAAATTGTGAGTTTCTCAGACTGCTTATTTTTAATGACTTTGATAATCTTGATGAGCACTGCTCAGGTATTTTATAAAATATACCTCAAATGGAGTTTACATGGTTTTTTTTTTTTTTTTTCATAATCAGAGAGTGGGGTTTGTGGGAGAAAGACCAATAAGATAAAGTCACAGCCTCATCCCACCACAGCAATGGTACCTATGATCAACAAGATATATTACTCACGCTATTAACATTGATCACCCAACTAAAAAACAACTATCCACATTTTAAAGCTCCTTAGATGTGTCTTATAGACACAGATTTTCAAAATATCATATTAACTTCTAAAAATTCACAGAACATTGAATAAATCTATGTATTGAGGTATAAAATGATTCCCTGTTGAAAGCTATGAACCAGTACAGGAGATATTTGCCAATATCTCACATGTATCGCTGTCTCTGAGATAGGCTGGGTGTCCAACTTAAGAATTTTGAAATTGTCCTGGTAGTATGACAAAAGCTAAATAGTGCAAAAATGGGTTACTACTGTCTTCTATCCTCTAACCTAACCATCATCAGTAGTCTCTAATTCAGTAGCAATTTGTTTGGATTCAATATTAACACCTCTCTCTAAGTGTCTCCCCCCTCTCTTTTTTCCCCTTGCCTCTCTACATATTCAGTTTTTCAGTAATATGGATCCAGTGTCCAACTCTCTCATCATCACCATGCTGCCTTAGAACAAACTGCCAAAACTGCCCAACAGGTGATTATTTCCCTAACTGTTTTCCAGTTTCAGCCTTTTCCCTTTCCACAACCTATCAATTAGACTGCCACATATCCATTTTACTCATAGTAAAGTCCAAAATCCGTATCTTGGCCTTTAAAGCCTAATATGATCTTCCTTCTGCTTCCCTCCCTTACTTCAACTTCTACCTTCACCTCCATCCCTAAGCCTACTGTACAACAGTAACATTTTCTTTTTTGTTGTTTTTCATACATTCCAAACAGGATTTTGTGTATATTCCTTCTTTGAAATACTCTTCTTACAAATACCAACGTGGATTTCTTCCTTTTTCTGTCAGTTCTTACCTCTAATGTCAAATGTTACTTCCCGAGGGGCTTCCCTGGTGGTACAAGGGGTTAAAGCACAGCACTATGAAGCTATCCACAGCCACTGCAGCATGAGTTCAATCCCCAGCCAGGGAGGCAACCCACATGACATGGCAGATATCCCCTGTCTCACCCACTGTTTCCTTCAGCAGTGTACTTCAGTCAATCTGCCTGTCCTGCTCCCCACTCTGTGGTGACCCCCCCCAGTACCCCTGCCTGTGACCTGTACCCCAGTTCTTGTATGCATAAATAAATCTTTTTTAAAAAATTGACAATTTAAATATTATCTCCTGAGTTCTTCCCTAAGCTATTCCCTAAGTGATTCCCTATTATAAAAAAACTATATAATATTCCCGCTTATTTTCTTCATAGCCCTTACCATAGCTCATTTGTTTATTTTCTGTGTCTACATTTAGAAATGAGCAAAGATCTCACATATTTTCTTCCACTACCAAAATGCAGCAGGCACAGAACAAGCAAAAAAAAAAAAAGAAAAAAAAACTTGTGGAATAAATGAATAAATTCCCTGTCCCAGCCTAATGTTTACAAATAGCTATTGACATCCATGAAAATTCTTCACTATCTTCAAATTCAGCACAGCAGGCTCTTCATTATCCTGTCAACTCTGACCTCTGTTACCCTGGATTATTTAAACATCAACACATTTGCTTATCTTAGTTACACAGGTTTCATTATCTTTACTGTCTCAAACTACTTAACAAAAGTTGTTGAAACTCCTCCTAGCTTTGTGTTCCCTACCCAAACTTAGCCACCTACATTCTCACTTCCCCCATCCTTTTGACCAACTATACCGGTCTCTACAAGTGATTGTGATTTCTAGTTACTTCATCTTAGCCTGGTCTCCAAAGCTACTACTATTCAATTTTTAACCTTCTGTTCCCATTCAAACTTTTTTCTCTGAGGATAGGCCCTACAATAAGTCATTTTGTTAGTCCTTATTATTGCCCCTGATTCATTTATCCTGTAGCAAACTTTATATTCGAACATTTCTTATCTCCTGCACAAGGCTCTATAGTGTTTACTGCATCTATCAAATTCATTGACTATTTGTGTACTCCTTGTATTGTCTTCCATTAGATAGTTTAAAGTTCTCAAATTGGGTCTTCATAACTACTGAGTAATTTTTTTTACCTGCCATGAATTTTGTCATGTTACCCCTGTCCACAGATTCCATTGTACAGTTTAATTTGTCTTTGTCTTTTTATTTTTTGACATCTTCCTTTTATGTTTTGTTTAGTTTCCATTTCCATTGCCACTATGACTTTTATTGACTTTTGTCTGAAGGTTCTACTGGGGTGAGAATATGATGTACTATTTTTGTGGCCTTTTGGATCTCCAACATCTTTATCCTCTTTTTACTTCATGTTGTAAAATTCAGGTGTGTGTTACTTCTGTATTTGTTGCTTTATAATAGACTATAATAATAGTACTATAATAATAGACTATAATAATACTTATTTCATGTCCAACTTGGTATTGATATATTCTTTTAATTTTTGCTTTACAGTGAAGCTCCTTACCCTTCCTTCTATCTTGAATAATAGTCTTGCAAAATAAAGTTTTCTAGGCTAGAGATCTTTTTGAGTACTTTAAATATTTTATATAATCCCCTTATTGTTTATGAACAATCTAATAGGTTATTCATCTTTAAATGAATAGAACAATCTAAAAAGTGTGAGCATTCTAATAGGCTATTCATCTTTCTCTCAATGCTTTCACTATTCTGTCCTTGTCATCAACTTTCAATGATTTAGCTGTGCCAGTCTGGTATAGTTACCAGACTGAGATGATTGTCAGCAATTATTTATTGAAATAAATGTTCTATGCCTTTCTCTTTCTCTTCTTCTGAGACCGCCATTATATGGCTGTTTTCTCTTTAGGTTATCCCAAAGAGTTCTTATACACTTTATAAATATTTTTCTCTTTTTTGTTTATTTGTATGTTCTCTGCCACTGATCTTTCAAGCTTACTAATTATCTTCATTACTTGTGTTTATCTTCTGTTACCCTTTAATTGTATTTTTTAATTTGGTTATAGTATTTTTTAGATCCAATAGTTCTAATTGTAGCAGTTTCATTTTGTGAAACTTTATTGTCTTTCTTTTTTTCATCATTCACTTCTTAATTTGGTAAGCATGGTTATAATGCTATCTTAAACTCTTCCTCCAGCATATCCCATAGTGCTTGACTGACATTTCTCTTGGGTTTTTGTGTTTCTTTTTTCTTTTCGCTCCAGCACTTGTGATTTGTAGTATGTTCTTCTCTCTCCTCATTTTTAGTTTTTATGGTGTGTAATAAGAAGTTTCCTTTCTTTAATCTTAATCTATTATTTTATACCTCTGGGTATAGTCAGCTATTTTACCTAGGTTCTTTAGGTATCACTTCACAGACTAAGCTTCAAACTCTGGTTAGTGAGGGTTGTTTAGTGAAGGTAGTTGTTTTGATTGTGGCCTAGGTGGAGCTTAAGCAGATGTTTTGCATATCACAAACCCAGGCATTAAAGAATATCCACCTCTAAGAGGAAACACTGGTGAGCCAATCTCTCTCTTCTGCCAGTTCAGGCTATAACATACCCAGTGTGGGAACCTCCAGCTCATGCCACTAACCACCATTTTGCATCCTTATTCTTGCAGTTCTCCATGGTGCACACTGCCCTTCATGCCAACTCTGTGCAACTCTCCTCCAGTGTAGTGCCCAGTTTTTAAAAGCACATAGTAATGCTGACATGTGCCCTTGAGTTAACAAAAGTAGAAGAGCTCCCTACAGCAGCTGCCGTCTCCCTTTTCCATTTTGCAGGATTCTCAATTTCTATAGTTTTAAATTGTGAAGCTAATAGTATTTGTTTCAGCAGTCATATGAAGCTAATGCATAGTGTGAAGTCCATCTAGACAAAGAAACTGAGGTTCATGGAGGTAACATCACTTACATAAAGCTAATAATCAGTGGAAAAGTAAGGGCTAAGAAACAAGTTTTCCGACTGCCAATTTAGCATTTTATTCATTATAGCATCACTTTCTCTTCAAGTTTCATGTGGGTACAGATAAAGAGCTTTATGACCTATTTCCACTGAAACTTGTAGAATTAGAGTTTTTATTACATCCATTCTCCATCATCAGTCCTCTATTCCTACCTAAGCGACTTCATGTTGAAATGAGATGTTGTATTCATCTAACTCCTATCAAAGAACCAGAGAGACTGATGCCAAAGTTCTGCTATATTTCTCATTCTTTCTTTTCAAAGTCAATTCAGGAACCAGAACAGCAAGTATATTCAAACTACTCAAGGCTGAGGTAATTTGTAATTAGCAGCCTGCCTGACTTATCTTTGGGATGAATAATTGGTATGGCTTCCCTGGGGTTCCTGCTTGAGGACTCACCAGGGAGTGTTGGAAATTACTTCTACTTTCTGAATATTGTTAAGCTTAAATTTTGAAATGTCTGTTTTTAATGGTATTCCAATGGACCCAATGAAGTGGGTCACCCTTTAAAAAGGAATTGCAACAGTTGCAGTTGCTCTCTTTAGCTAGGATGAACTGGCAAACGTCTTACTTCATCTCCCTACTCTGTATTGTTAATACTCTGAACATTTTACACTTTGAATAACAATCATACTAATTTTAGGCAAAGATTTGTTGGTGATTTTAGTACTGAAATTTCTACAGATTGATAAAAGTCTATTCCCTCTTGCTTTTCCTCCTCTCAATGTACAATCTATTTAAAGTCAAACATGCTTCAAATATACAGAAAACAATATCCTATGTCAAGTTTGTTATAACATATTCTCCATAAAGTATAAAGATTAAGAAGTCTTAAAAACAGTGCAGTTTCTGATAAAAACAGAAAACACAGGCCCAAAATGGGGTCCTTCATGCTGGGCCTCCAGCAAGACTGGATACTATTGTGGTTTCCACCTCTCTCAAAGCATATTCCCAAACCAATGAAGTGCCTTTCCTAATCAGCACCAGTGAGGTATCTGCATGATAAGAACCTCTACTTTCCCCTGAAAGAAAGTGCTTTACTTGAAATAATCTTTTTTTTGACTAACAACCTTGTCTCACCCTCCTCTGTCTATAAATTCCCTTCATTTTATGTGAGTTCTTGCGGTAATGAGTTCTTGCAGTAACCAGAAGGATGCTGCTATATTTACGTGTCCTTTAATGAAACAAATTAGACCTCTAAATTTATGAGTTTTGATTTTTTAATGTTACTTTTTTTAATATTAGTTTCAAATTAAATAAAGTCCAAAGAAGATTAATCATTTGTGTCAGGTCTCACTCCTAAATTGTGGCAGAGGTATTACTATCAGTCAGAGTCCATGAAAGTCAAATTCAT
Source organism: Galemys pyrenaicus (assembly GCA_019455555.1). Classification (NCBI taxonomy): domain Eukaryota; kingdom Metazoa; phylum Chordata; class Mammalia; order Eulipotyphla; family Talpidae; genus Galemys; species Galemys pyrenaicus. The sequence continues at coordinate 1,558,327 of JAGFMF010011726.1, forward strand.
CAAACATTTAATAAATACTCTGGACCAAGTCTTGACATGTGCTTTCTCAGTTAATTTTTACTATTAAAAACAGGAATTAAGTGACTATTCAACATCTCACCAATATAGTTGTGTTTTGTATCAATTTTTAGCTTTTATTATCCTTTTATTATACAAGTAATTGCCATATAGGATATAGTTAAAATATTTTTAAAAGATGCTATAGTCCATCATAGTAAATTGATCACCATTATGTTTTGTATACATCATTCAGGTTCTGTTTATAAATTCAAATGTTCAGTTTTATTAAACTTGGAATTACACTTTATCTGGAAAAATGTGTTTCCCTTAATAACAGATTATAGACAATTTTCTGACAATGACTTTTAAAGTTATTTTTAAAGTATAACAAATAATTCACATGTTTGTTCGTCTCTTCTGCAACTAAACATTTGGACTATTTTCATTAAAAAAAAAAAAAAAACTGGTTGAACTGAAGCATCCAGAAGGCAAGAGTAGTTGGGTGAGTGGGGGAGAGAAGTTGCCCATTGGAGAATGGTGGAGGATTATTGGGGCACTGGTGGTGGGTATCATGTGGAAAATACATTTGTAGGGGTTTGAAACTACGATCGCTAAAAACAAATAGAATTATGAAAGCCAAAATTAAATTTTCCTCAATAAACAATTTTTTAAAATGCTATTGTAATGAGCCACACTATAGCAATATTCTTACATCCAGATCTTTGGACATTTTTCCATTTACCTTCCATGGGATAAGTACTTCTAAGTAGAAGGGAATATGCTCTAAGTTTTCCCAGAATGTAAAAAGTCCCAGAAGTTGATGTGTTTTCATTGTCCAAACTTCTCACAACATAAAATATTAACCTTTTAAAATTTTAAAAATTGAATAGAAAAAAAATGTAATTGATTTATGACTCTAGAGATTCTTGTAGGAATCTGTATTCCTAGTATTTACTAGAATTTATGTAAGTTCCCTGTATTTACATAAAATAATACTCAGTGATTTATTATGAATTAATCTCTTAGGGTCAAAATGAGTGAAATTTTTCCATGGCTCATACTTTTTAGTGATTAAAAATGCATTTTTTAAAAATCTGTTATTTGTAAATACCTTTTCCCTGAAGCTCACATGGATCCTAGTCCCTTAAAACATTTTATTTTTAAAAAGCAGGGATTTATGTGTGATGGCCTTATCAGTTGCAAGGAAAACATAGTTCTACGCAGATAACTTAGCCATAATGGTATTCAAGTTTCTGTGGGGTCATACTGACTGGATTAAATTCTTTCGTTTTCTATTTTTACTTTACCTTCAGTCAGGAAGGAGGAAAAGGCATTAATCTCATATTAGCTTGAGGGCCACACTCAATACCACTTTGTCTAAATATAGCTGCATTCCTTCCTCTTTAAAATGTTTGTTTATAGCAGAAAAAAAAGTAGCTATAAAATCTTAATGTTGAACTACAAAATATATACACCACGATAATTAGTTGCTTTCTAATTTAGACTTCATAATAGAGACCAAATGACACATTAAATCTATTTTAGGAAAAACTGAAGAATGGCAAAATTCTATCTCCTTAGCCACCTGCATTTTTCAATTTCTATTTCAGCAAAACCTCATATGAAAGATAATAAAGGGAACCTCTAAGCTTTTGGTAATTAAATATCCTCTCTACTAAAATATGAAGCTATTTCCTTGAGTCAGTATATGAATAACAAAGTGAAGAAGTATGTGATACAAAAGAAAATATTTAAATTATAAGTGTGTTCTATAGAAATTTTCATATTAAAATAAAATGACTATATTTTATTAATTTTTGTGGCTTTGAAAAAATTTTTATGCCATTGAATTTTATTAAAATGTAAATATCTGTTAAAAAAACACTAAAAGTAAAAATTCTACCCTACCAAAAGTAAATAACCATTTTGGTAAATACCAATCCAGATTCCAAACTGCTTTCTGTGTGTCCATATAAATAAAACTGTTAATATGCTATGAAACAGAGCTATATGGTAGTGTGAGCAGCTAAAGAGAATACCACTTGAGGTTCCTTCCAAAATTAATGCTGAGACAAGACTCAAGACACAGGTAGTTTATTCAAAGCTTGATTTTAGGAATTTAAGCAAGATAGTAGGAATAAGGGGATGAGAAAATTTTTAAAAAGAGCACCTTTGTGAGTGGTCTACTTCTGTGGATACTGAAACCTTTGAAATGCTAAACGACCCTATGGAACATGTGTCTTAAGTGTCCCTCCACTATATAAAGGACTTGGGGTGTTTACCAGCTATTACTTCTCACAGGTTAAGGGTTACCTGTAGAACCATTAAATTAAATTGTTTTGCCAATGGTACCCATTCATATCCTCAGGCAGAGGAGCAGAAGATGGAAGCCTTCAAAATGGAAGATCACTGTGCACAGAAGTTGCAGCTACAGGTAAACTCCTGAGGACAGGAATGGGTGTTAACAAAACATATATGCTGCAAGGAATTAGATCTTGTTTGTAAGGTTAGCACAGGATTCACCAAGGAAAAACACTGAAAGTGATAATAAGGATATAATTTTATACTAAAGCAATAAAATCCATAAAAATGTTTTAAATAGTGGGTCAAAATGAAGAGATCTCTATTTTGAAAACATTAATCTGATTGCAGGTTAGAAATCCAAGGTGATGGTAGCCAGAGCCAATAATGATACTCCCTTTACTGCCATTGTCCAGGTGGAAGGTGACTGGCTTCTTACTATCATAGAATGTTGTATTTAAAATATGGAGCCTAACTCTAGACAGCTCAAGTTTGTTCCTGGTTTTATTCCTTTCCAGTGACTTATATGTAACTCCTGTATCAAGATTCTTTATCTAAATGATGGGAATAATGATAGAATATCCCTTACATTTGAGAAGATTAATTAGGCTAATAATTATATTTAGATGTTATTTTGAAAGAGGTAACTTTGAAGATGAAATAGAAAATCAAGATATATTTAAGAAGAAGAAGCGGGACTACCTGGAAGACTGTATGTATTTTAGGAGAAAGTTCCAAGAAAGATTTCTGGATTGTGCTTTGTATAAGGGAAAATTGAATGTTACCACTCACTGGGAAGATGGGAAGGTTTGAGAGAAGAAGACTGTGGCATGTTTTTGAGACATATTATATCTGGAGTTTGAGATATCAAAGAGGGTAGAGAGTTGCATTAGGGGTTTGGAACATAGGTGAGAGTCATCTGGATAGAGGTGGGAAATAAGATGGAGAGTGTGGATAGAAGAGTAAGAACATACTCTTGCATATAACAAAGAAATACTAATAGTACATAGGGCTAAGTCTCGGAAAAACTGAGAAGCAAAATATTTTACTTTCTACCCTTACCTCTACATTTTTCTGACATGCCTTTCCTTTATTCTGATAAAGGACACACAAATTGCTCAATGAATTCATATTGCTTCTACCTGTCCATTCATTTGTAAACAAGAAATTATTGAACATCTACTATAACACAGGAGTATTCTTTTTTTTTTTTTTAAGATTTATTTATTTATGCATACAAGCACTGGGGTACAGGCCAGAGGTATAGGGTGGTGAGAGGATTCACCACAGAGAGCAGGGAGCAGAACAGGCAGATCAACAGAAGTACACTGCTGAGGGGAGCAGCGGGCACAGCAGGAGAGGTC